>PVKE010031469.1:0-18972 GCA_004027555.1 Craseonycteris thonglongyai
AAATTGTTATCTGGAGAGTTCCTAATTATTGTGCCTTTTTTGATAAATGTAACTGAAATTATTTTATAAGAAGGCTATGTAGTTGATTTTAAATAAATGTTTATTCTCTTTTTGAAAATGTGTTTTTTTTCATTGGGGTGCACCTGTACCCCAGGGTACTGTTAATTAAAGTCTAATATGGGTACGGTTCTAGGGTTAAAGGCAAAAGAGCAGTAATAGGAATTAGCAGAAAGAAAATGCAGATTGAGAAGTAATGGCCCTTGAAACTAATTAATGTTATTAGCATTTCACTAGTAATAGGTTTCACTAATAAATCCCATTTAAATGACAATAACTCCCAAATTCATACCTCTATCCCAGACCTTGCCATGAACTCTATGCTGATACCCCATTACTTATTCAACATTTCTACTTGAAGATCTGCCAACTATTTCAAGTATCATGTGTTCAAAACCCAAATCAAATTCTTTCGTTTTCCCCCTCCAAACATGTTCCTCTTAGCCTTTCCCACTTTACTAAATTCAAGTCAAAAATTTGAAATAATCTTTCACCATCTGTCACACACACACCCACCCCTACCCTAATCTAATCTCAGCAAATCCCATTGGCTCTACTTCTATTAAAATATAACTTCAGTCATGAGGTTCATTCCCTCACTTCACTCAGATCTCTGCTACAATAATAACATCTACTCAGAGAGGACTTTCCTTTCTATTAAAATCACATCCCCAGGGGATGCCAGGATGGCTCAGTGGATTGATGCTCATCTTGCAGCCCCAGGGTTTAAGGATCAAATCCTGGCCCAGGGCCGTGCGGACCCATATGCTGAATTGGGGTGTACCCCCAGTTCAGTTCTCACCAGGTTGAGCTCCATGTGGGAGGCCTCCAGCCTGGTTCCTGCCCTGCACAGCCCCACACCCATCTATGGAATGAAACTATGTAAAAAAAACAATGACGTGCAACTATAGAGATTGCTTTGGCCCTCCCACTTCTGTTTCTTTCTCTCTGTGTCAAAAACAAAACAAAACAAAAAATCTAAAATCATATCCCCACATCCTTTCCCTGCTTTATTGAGAGCAGAAGTTTTTTGCTTTGTTCATGGCTACAGCTTAAACAAGTATCTGACACAAAGTAGGCATTCAGTATTTGTTAAATGAATGAAATAAAGAACCCAGAATTCTATTTTACTCAAAACATTGCAAATGTCTTTCTTTTCTGATTACCAGACCACTCTATATATTACTATAATTCAGGAAAATATTATTTGCTCTGAGTGAGCAATATATGAAAGTTTTGCGAAACTATAAAGCCCAGGAGTCAAGATTAGTTTCTGGTCAATTCCACATGTGTGTTTTGGGGACAATGTGCTAGGGAGGGCAGGAATAGTCACCAGAATCCCTAACTCGGACCCTGGTATGAGGAAGAGAGCCCTGGCTGCCTTACACCCAGTTTTGACAGAATGAGACCAGAAACTAATGTTGGCTTAACTGTACCTGTCCCTGTTGGGTCACCTCCCTGGATCATGAAGTCTTTGATGATTCTGTGGAATTTGGTGCCATTGTAGTAACCTCGGCGAGCCAACTCAGCAAAGTTCTTACAGGTCTTTGGAGCATGCTTCCAGTACAGCTCGAGCACAATGACCCCCATGCTGCAGCAGGGGGAAGAGGATGGGAGAGCTCTAGTCAAGAACAAGGTCACAGCAGACAGCAACATCACACGACTTCACTAGGGCTCTTCTTCAAGTGTGTAAGTCATGAAATTGTGACAAACATCAGATTTCATGCTCAGCAAAGGAAAACAACACAATGTAAACAACATGAACATGGTTATCTCCTTTGAGTAAAACATGCAGAAGCTTCTGCTACTTCTTTTAAGCAAAATAATCGTGGACAACTAAAAATGTTAACACCTTATATTTAAAAAAAATCACTGATTATAGAAAACTAATATAACCAGCCCCTAAATTAGGGGGAAAAAAATCTTACACCTAATTTGTAAACTGTTTTAAAGGGAGGACATGAAAATACTAGGTATTCACTCTTGCTATAAGTGGCCTGAGGCGACCTCTGAAAATGATTCACTATTCACTTGACCCAGGAAACCCCACAAAATCATGGAAATCAAGAGGTTCGAATCTTCGTGTTCACTGTAAGAATACTTGTGAAATTGCCAGTCCATCAGGGTATGCATCATCCAGAAAGCCACCAAGTAGCTAAAGCATGTCACATTACGGAAACAATGTGGGCCATTCCGTCGTTACAATGTGGAGTTGGTAGCTGTGCCCAGGCCAAACACTGAGGCTGGATGCTGGGTTGGAGGCCCAAAAGAGGGCTGAATTTTTGTTGCATAGGCTTAAGAATGCAGTGCGATGCTGAGCTGAAGGGTTTCGATGTAGACCCTGGTCATCAAGCATATCTGGGTGAACAAAGCTCCCGAGATGCAGCGTGGAACTTACAGAGCTTGTGGGTGGATAAGCCCCCTACACAAGCTCTCCCTGCCACACTGAGCTGATCCTCACTGAAAAAGAGCAGGTTGTTTCAAACCAGAAGAAAAAGATATCCCAGAGGCAACTGAAGAAACAAAAGCTTATGGCCCAGGAGTAAATTCAACATCAAATAAATGCTAATAAAAGCGAAAGCACCCCTACACACTAGGAATTCATATTTATTTATACCTGCACAAATTCCTGGGTGGGATAGAAACTGGGTAAATGGGTAACAAGGTTTTCACTAAATATATTTTTAATAATTTTGTATTTTTGAACCATGTAAATATATTACATATTCATAAAAAATTTTAATGGAAAAAAGGTACAGATTGTATTTAGGAAGGGGTGCAACAAAGGAAGGGATACAACAAAGGCAAAACCCAATTCCTTCAAATCTTATACCATGCATGTCCAGCATGAGGCCCAGGATGACTTTGAACGCAGGCAAACATAAATTCTTAAAACATTATGAGATGTTTTGTGATTTTTTTTTTAGCTCATCAGCTATCGTTAATGTTAGTGCATTTTATGTGTAGCCCAAGACAATTCTTCCAATGTGGCCCAGGGAAGCCAAAAGGTTGAACATCGCTGCCTTCTATCTAACCCAATGTGATGAGCAACCCCCTGCCCCTCAAAGTACTGCTAAGAAAAGAAAAGATGTAAAAGACGTAGGACAGGTGCCTTCCCCTCCACTTCATCACTCACACTTTAAACAACAAAAATGTGAAAACTGAGTCAACTCTGTATAGCCTGAATAGCCAGTGCAATGCACACTGGAATGTATAAATATTTCCTCAATTACTGCTGTAGATACGTACTTGGACTGTGACTTTTAGTGAAACAATGTATAATGAAACCAATTTTATCATAGGCTAACTGAAACAAAGTTAAGTTCCTGAGCCATACTTCTGGTCATAAAAACACTAAACTTCTAAATAAACACCCAAAACACTTCAAATATTTTACATTGAAAAAAAAATGTGAGCTATACATAAGACTGGAAAGCTGGGATGGCTCAGCAGGTTACGGCCGCAGCCCGTACAGACCCAAATGCTGAACTGGGATGTGCTTCCCACACGAGAGACCCCCAGTTTGGTTCTCGTGGGGCAAGCTTCTCATATGGGAGGCCCCAGTTTAAGGGGGCATGCCTAACATGCGGGAGCGCCCCCCCACCCCAGCCTACTTCCTGCCCTGCTCGTCCCCTCCCTCCCCCACCTGTGTGGAACGAGACCATGTAGAAAAACTGGTAACATACAACTATGGAGACTGCTCTGGGCCCTCCCCCTTGTCAAAAACAATAAAATAAATCTTAAAAAAAAAAAATTAATAGGGGATGCCAGGATAGTTCAACAGGTTGAGCGCTTACCTTGCAACCATGAGGTCTGGTGATGGAATTCCAGTCTGTGCAAACCCATATGCTGAAGGGTACAACTGGCAACCGCCAGCTGGGATGGCTCAGTGGTGAAGGTTCTCGCCTCCCGTGGGGGAGGCCCCCAGTTTGGTTCCCACCCCGAGCAGCCCCACATCCACCTGTGTGGAATGAAACCATGTCACAACTAATGATGTACAACTATGGAGACTACTCTGCCACCCCCAGCCCCCTTCTCTCTCTCTCTCTCTCACCTTCTCTCAAATACTAAATCTTAAAAAAAATAAAAATAATGAAAATATAATTTTCTTTTCTTTCTTTTTTTAAAGATTTTATTGTTTTGACAGAAAGAGACAGAGAGAAGGGGGAGGGCCCAGAGCAGTCTCCACAGTTGTACGTTATCAGTTTTCAACATAGTTTCATTCCACACAGATGGTCGTGGAGCCACACATGGCAGGAACCAAGTCAGGGGCCTGCCACATGGGAAGCTCATCCTGGCAGTAATTGAACTAGGAGCCTCCCACATGGGAAGTACACCCCAGTTCAGCATAGGGGCTGCACAGGCCAGGGCTGAGACTAGGTCCTTGGACTCTGGGGCTGCAAGGTGAGCACTCAACCCTCTGAGCCATCCTGGCTTCCCCATATGTTCTAACATGCTCATCCCAGTTCAGTGTCTTGGGTGGCTGTAGCCCATCCTGGCAGCCCAGGGCACAAGGCAGGACCTTGTATCCAACCTTGGATAAGTACATCATTCCTTCCAGGGTGCACTCACACTCAATTCAGACATCCTAATACACCTAATGTGCATATCTTTGGGATGTGAGAGGAAACAAGAGTACCTGGAGATAACCCACACAGACATGGGGAGAACATGCAAACTACATAGTGGCCCTGGCTGGGACTCAATCATTTTTTTTCCTCATTAATGTTATAACGAAAGGACTTTGAAAGAAATATTATTCAAGGGCCTGCTGTGTAAGTAGTATGTGCTAGAAATAGCTTTCTACTGGCAACATCCTTCACACTAATATTCAACACAGATTAACAATCACTCTGTGCAAGGCACAGTTCTAGGTGCTTTTCCCTTCAAAGAGCTTACATTCTGGTGAATATTTTTTTAATATGATAACTTTTCAGAATGGCAATCAGAAGGCATCTATACAACTTTGAAATGTGCATACTTTTTAATAGCAATTTAAAATTCTAAGTATCTATTACAAAGAAAAACTTACTAAAGTGCGGAAGAATATAAAGGATGTTCATTCTAACATTTGTCACAACAAAAAAACAAGAAGAATTTAGATGTCCTTCAAAGAGGGAATGACTAAAATAGGAAATCTATGGAAGGCTACATGTAAAGGGTATCCCAAAATTCACGCAAGAAGTAAGTTTGATAGAAAACACAGGTTTATAATTAAAAATTATAAATTTTCATTGCTCAACGATGAAAACACGTTGTTCTTTCGTGTAGCGCTCCATTTTTAATAACCCTAAACTGTCAGCTGTCACGCTGTCTTTTTTTTTTTCCGTTGGCAACACTTTACTGCACAAATGACGCAAAATTCAAATCTTGCATGAATTTTGGGACACCCTTTATTAGTGAGTGAAAAGCAAGTCACAGAAAAAAACATGTACAGTATGATTATATGACCCTATTTTTATTAAAAAATAGAACATAAAGATGTTTATATGTACATAGAAAAAGACCTGGAAAATCGTCCAAAAAACTATTGAAAGTATTTTTACAGGGAAGGGTGGTTTTCACTGCCTATTCTATATACACTTCTACACTGCTTGGATTTAAATTTCAATTTGTTTTGTACTTAAAAAATGTTAACATGTGAGTTTAGAAATTACTTTCAAATTGGAGCCTAAAAAAGTAAAATTTTGCCATATAAGGTGGGGAAAGGGATGCTGGGATAGCTCAGTGGTTGAGGCTTGCCTTGCATTCAATCATGAGGTCTCCAGGCCCCAGCCAGTGCAAACCCCACATGCTGAACTGCTGCACAACTGGTAACCACGGAGAAGGTTCAGCCATGAAGGTTCTTGCCTCCCATGTGGGAGGCCCCCCATCAACCTGTGTGGAATGAAACAATGTCACAACTAATGAGATGTACTACTATGGAGACTGCTCTGGGTGCTACCCTCTTCTCTCTCACCTCTCAAAACAATAAATCTTAAAAAAAAATTAAAAAAAAAGTGGGGCAGATGGCCTGGTAGCAAAAGTAGCATCTGAGAGAACTGTGCTCTGGTGGAAAGCTGCATAGGCAAGAACAGAAAGAAGACAGTGGCTGGACCCTAGCAACTGGTGGGGAAATGACAGATGTAGCCAAACAGACTGGCAAAGGCCAGATGAAGAAAATATTCTTGAATGTCAGACTACAAAGTTTTAATTTTATAGTGTAGCAGTAATAAGTTACTTTTTTTTTTTCTTGGAGGCAATGGAATGAATGGGTCTAAAGAACCTAGCATGTGAGGCAGACATATTAAGCTCCCAATAAGGTTGCCTTACTTAGTAGCTGTGTGACTTTGGTCAAGCCATTTAATCTGTAAGTTTTGGCATTACCCTGATAAATCTAGAGAGAAGGTGGAGTAACACCTACCATGGTTTGAGTTGGTAGGAGGATTAAACTAAAGGTGATGCTATATACATCAGAAGCAGGGTGTTCAATTATATTACTTTGATAGTGGGGGAAATGCGCTTCTTCCTCTGTTCTTCTAATAATTTGCTTATACAACTGTAGTACTTACATTAAAACTGTACTACTTGTCACATTAATATTTACAAGTCTTCTTCACTATACTGCAAGGATGTGTGTATTTTATCCACCTCTACATACGGTAATCAGATGCCAGATCCCAAGTCCCCGGCCTGCGGACTCAATACATGGCTGTCGAATGAGTAGATGAATGAATGCAGATGTGGGCAGAGGGCAATCAGGCAGCTGTAGCTGAGGTCTCGGCGCGAGTCGGTGCGGAGCTCAGACGCGGGAGGTGGCAGTCCCCACTCAGCCCTCACTGCCGCCGCTCCATGCCCATCCACGAGGAGGCCGGCCTAGCGAGGGCGCTCTCCGGGAGCCCAGCCCTGAGGTGAAGCCCGGGCTCCGCGTCGCCTCCGCCAGCTCAGCCCGAGTGGCCCGACCCACCTCACCTGGTCTCCAAGTACACGTTGGGCGGCTGCCAGGAGTCTGGGGGGATCGCAGCCATAGCGAAGTTCGCGGAATCCTCCAGCAATTGCTACTTCCGGCGTCGACTCGCCAGGGACCGCCGCTGCAGCACACACTTCCGGCCCCGCCGATCAACCGCGGCGAGGCCAGGATTTGAGACGTTGAGCCAAGGACGAGGAAGGACTCCACCTCCAAGGCCAGGAAGCTGGGGTGCTAGGCGAAAGCAAGCCGGCGGCAAGAACAGACAAAAGTGCAAACTCCATTGAGAGGTTCTCCAGGTGGAGAAAGCGCGCCACTCCACGGTCTCTCTGATTGGTTCATTTCGGAGCGAAAGGCGGGAACAACCTGCAAATCTCTGCTCGGATTGGAGTTACAGTATGTCCAAATTTCATTCCGAAGACCAGCTTAGTTCCACAGTAAGGCAAGGACCAGAAGGCCAGGAAGAGAACGAAAGGGCATGGAGATGATACCAGTAACTAGCTTTGGTAAGGCGCTGTACAATTTACGTAGCACTTCCACTTTATTATTATTTCTACTTCACAAAGCAGTCCTGTAAAGCAGGTGTTATTTTCATTTTTCAGATGTGGAAACTGAGAAACGTTAGATGACTTGTTTTATTGCCCATAGATTTACAGCAAATCCGAGGCTCCATACTTCAAAGGCAGAGTATATGGGAAGTGAGGGAACGGCCTAGAAGAACATGAGAGATGAGGAAAGGGAGAAACAGGAGAAGATCAAAGGGATCAGCTAGAGCAAGGCTTAGAATGACGTTGAGATAGACGGTACCCCAAGATTGTTGGGAGGGTTTGCTCAGGGTCAAAGGAGGAGAAGCGAAGTAGAGGCACTTCAAGGAAGTTTGGATAGAGGCAAGAAAGAAATGGGGTAAATAAGCTTATATACTAAATACTTTGCACACCACTTAATGATGACTAAATGAATGGATACTTTGTGTCAGGTTAAACACTATTATGTGCTTGCAAGTTGCTAAAATGAAACAAATGGAGACCAGCCTTGAAAATCCCCTGAGCAGACGAACCAGTTTAGTCATAAAGCAAAACTTAATTTAGCTTACTCTTGTAAAAAGAAGCAAAACCTAACCTGGGCAATCTCATCAATGCCTCTGAAAATTGTAAATAAAACTTAAAACTTTTCCCAAAATTGTTGTGATGTAACCACTTTTAAGCCATTCTCTATTTTATAACCACTGAAAAATAAACAGCCAGTGCCTCCTCACACTATGTAAGCTGCTTTATAACTGTGCTTCTGAGCCTCATTCCATTTTCAATTTGAGTGCTCTCAGTTTGTTTGCAAATTGTGTGTGTGAGTGCACAGTAAACATTTGCTAATCACTATTTCAGTGATCCCGTGGTTCTACTCCCACTGTTCATGAACATTTGACACTTAATCTGCAAAACCCATGATGTAGATATTACTATTCCCTTTTTACTTTGAAGAAACTGAGACAGAAATTAATAATTTGCTCAAAGTACCACATGTGAGCTTGTGCTCTTAACCATGGCTCAATCCTAGTTTCCTTAACTGTCAAGCAGGAATAAGGATTATACAAGGTTGTAAAGATCAAACTAGACATTGAACTTGAGAAAGGAACTAACTGGGCCTCCTTCATCTCTGTGCCCTCCTCGCAGAGTACTAAGCATAGGGTGCTCAGGTTTCACTGAATTAATAATGGACATAAAACAACACTAAATTGCTGGGGACTTTGCTAATGTAAGGCGTAACTAAGTTTACACCTGCAGTCTCGTGTTCATGCTCTCTTTATGACTTGAGCTGGATGAGAAAGTCTTCATCATTGGTCCATCTTGGGAGGCTTAGGGCACAGTGAGGATGTGCTGGAGTTTTACACAAGAATAAGACAGTGTCTTGCTATCTCCTTCCAAAGTCCTTCCTGAAGAGACTCAATATGTGTTGGCCTATTTGTTCCCAAGAGAACATTGAGTGTCAGTGACTTCAGGAAGGAGTTGACAAAGAGGACTAGATTTCTTTTCTGAGTTTTAGCTAATAGTTCACATTAAATTAGTCAGTGTAGCTTGTATTTACTTCATTTATTCTTTATCCTCCCATCTACTCTCTCCCCTTCCCTCTTCTTGGTCTTTAATTCTGTGTTGCCTTCCATTGTTGTCTAACTACTTCTGTTAGGTTCTCTTCTCCAACTAGATTCTTAAGAGCCCGTGTTAGGGCCCATATCCTAGTTCAGCTCAGTTTAGTTCAACTCACACAGGGCCTGTTCCAGACCAGAACCTGAACAGCGTGAGCCTCTGGTGGCTGAATAGAGCTATCACCAACCAACCAACAGCAGTTCTGTTACATGGGGTGCTATTACTTGGGAACCTTGTCAAGGGTTTTTCTAAATCTCAACAGAGAGAAGCTAATACTAAAGAAATGGGTAGATCTACCCATCATTTCCCTCCATATCCTCTCCCCCAAACCAGTTTCTAATCATTATTTTCCTAATCACCAAATATATCTGTCTCTTCACACTCCCTCAGCTACATCTCCCCACACAGTAAAGGTTACCAAGTACTTTTATACCCATGATCTTATCTCAGCCTCCCACTAGCCAGGTTTTAGAGTGAAGGGATCTAAGTGACCAACAGGAGGAAACAATCAGCTTCAGGGCCCATGAGGATTTATTAAGGGCTGGAACCCAAGCCCCTTCCCCTGCCTTCCTCTCCTGAGCCTTTCTACTACTCAGCCTCCACCAGATGTATAAGTCCATAGCAGAGCTCTGACCACGTCATATCTGTGTTCAGAGATCTTCAGTGGGGAAGCTGGGATGGCTCAAGGGGGTTTATCCGCTCGCTTTGCAGCCTCGGGGACTGAGGATTGAGTCCCAGCCCTGGCCTGTGCAGACCCATATGCTGAGCTTGGGTGAGCTTCCTATGTGGGAGGCCCCCAGTTTGGCACCCAGCTTGAGGGGATGTGCCTCCCATGTGGGAGCCCAACCCCCTCCAGCCCAGTTCCCGCCCTGCATCTCCCCTCACCTGCCCACGTGTGTGGAACAAAACCATGTTAAAAACTGATGATATACAACTATGAAGACTGCTCTGGGCCCTCCCCTTTCTCTCTGTCTCTCTCTATCTCTGTCTTTCTCTCTGTCAAAACCAAAATAAATCTTAAAGAAAACAGATTAAAGTCCTAGCATTCAAGGCCTTCTCCTGGCCAAACTGATCTTTATGACAAACTAAACTTCAAAGATTGTTTTTTCTTCTATAATTAGCCTTGGCCTCAGCCAGGTTAACATTCCAGGTTCCCAGAATGTACTCATATCTTCCCTCCTGAATCTTCTCACTCCTATACCTTGTACCTGACATGTCCATCATCAGACTGTAATGTCTGAATCTTTACAGGCCACCTCCAATGTCACTTTCTCCTTCAATCTTTTCCTGGAGCACCTACCAGCCACTGGACACTGAGGAAGATAGAGATGGATCACGTGAGCTGTTTTTAGCCCCAAAGGAACTCACGTTCCAGGAGAACACAGACAATTAAACACGCAGAGAGTGAAGTGAGGACTAATAATGACACTCAGGATGCTTCCTGAGCTCTGGTTATTCCAGTGCTGGCTTTGGGGAGTCAGAGATTTCCTTGGGAGTGGTAACATGAGCTGGGATCTGGAAAATGGTGAAGCCAGGAGAGGTTTCTCCTTGTAGATCTGGAGCATTATAAAAAGCTTGAGAAGTCAGAGATTGTTTCTTGGGCTGCCCTGGAGCTGAGTGTAAGGGAAAGCATGAGGATTTTGGAACTTGATTCTGAGGGCAATAGGGACCTGTGAAGTGACAGAGTCAAATTTGTACATTGGAAGAGTCACTCAGACTGTGGTGTGAAGAGTGGTGGGAAGGGCCAGGAAGACATGGACTTTCTAGGACATCTGGACTGCCCCAAGCACATTCTTTTTAACCCTGTTCTTGTTTCCAAAAAAAAGAGTGCAGCTCGCTTACTCATTCATTTAACTTTACATAAACACACACTCTTTGAGGTTGAAGCAAATCTGATTGGTTTTCAATGTGAAAATAAAATATAAAAACATCCGAAAGTTATTTCTAAGCAGAACTTGTCTCTAATCCTAATATAACAGAAATGTATATGATCAGTATTTTGTAATGTTGGGTGTAAGATTAGGACTATAATCCTTGAGCTATTTTGGGGTAAATGCTGAAGCCATAGGCACTGCCAACAAGTATTCTTGGGGTAAATGGGAAAAGGGTTACCGTATTTTCCGGCGTATAAGACGACCCCCTAATTTTACAGTTAAAACATAGGTTTAGGCAGTCTTATACAGCGAATATAGGCCTAAACCTATGTTTTAACTGTAAAATTAGGGGGTCGTCTTATACTCCGGAAAATACGGTAAGTAAAAATTTAAGTTGAAGAATAATATAAATCCTGAAAAGTGGAGAGATCCTAAGTGAGACAGTTCAATTAATTATTACAATATAAACCCACCTGTGTAAACACCACTAACTCAAGAAGAAAAAAAAAAAAAAAAGTACCACTGCACCAATCAGTATCCCTCCCCATTCCTGGCTTACTTTCTAGGGATGCTGGGAGAGCTCAACAGGTTCCGTGCTTGCCTTGCAACCACGAGGTCCAGGGATCAAATCCTGACCCCTGCCTGTGCAAACCCATATGCTGAACTGTGGCCCAACTAGTAACTGTTGGGATGGCAGAGAAGGTTCTTGCCTTCTATGTAGGAGGCCCCCAGTTTGGTTCCTGTCTCACACAGCCCCACATACACCTGTGTGGAATGAAACCATGTCACAACTAATGATGTACAATTATGGAGACTGCTCTGAGTTCTACCCCCTTCTCTCTCTCTCTCTCACCTTCTCTCAAACAATAAAATCTTTAAAAAATAAATAAATAAAGTAACTACTTTTTGACTTCTAAATTTATAGATTAGTTTCTCTGTTTTTGAAATTTATATTAATGGCATTGTAAAGTCTTTTTTTTTATATATATATATTTTTTTATTTATTTATTTTTGACAGAGAGAGAGAGAGAGAGAGAGAGAGAGAGAGAGAGAGAGAGAGAGAGAGAAAACTGAACTGGGGGAGCTCCCAGTTCAGCACATGGTTCCGCACGGGCCGGGGCCAGGATTCGATCCCTGGTCCCCGGCGCTTCAAAGTGAGCGCTTAACCCACTGAGCCATCCCAGCTTCCCCGTAAAGTCTTTTTTATATCTGGCTTCTTTTGCTAAATGTTATGTTTGTGAGGTATATCCATGTTGTTATATGTAGTAGCTATTATTTTTCAGTACTGTATAGTATTCTGTTGCATGAATATACTGCAATGTACTTATTCTATTGTTAATGGGCATTTGGGATGCTTCCAGATTGTGGCTGTTTCAAATAATGCTGCTACAAACGTTCTTGTATGTTATCTTCCTACACTTGTAAATGAATTTGGGGAGGGGTATATATACCTAGTAGTAGAATTGCTGGGTTGTATGTTATGTGTATATTACAATTTAGTAGTTAACACCAGGTTGTTTTCCAGAGTGGTTGTAGTAGTTTACATTTCTACCAGTAGTGTGTGAGTTGCTGTTGCTCTGCTTCCTTGCCAACATTTAGTGTTGCCTGTCTTTTTTATTTAAGAAATTCTAGAACCTATATAATATCTCAGTAGTCACCTCCCTAACAACTAATGATTAATGAAGTTCAACACTTTTTCATATGTGTATTCGCCATTAGATGTCCTCTTTTGTAATATCTTTTTATGTTAAAAGCTTCTGCCCATTTTTCTGTCTGGCTCTTTTTTTCTTTTAATTTGTAGAGTTCCTTATATATCCTGGACACAAGCTCTTTGTTGGTTTCCTTCACTCTATAGCAGGCATGTCCAATCTGTGGCCCAGGATCACTTTGAATGAGGCCCAACACAAATTCTTTTTTTTTCTTTCTTCCTTTTTTTTTATTGTCAAATTTATTGGGGTGACATTGGTTGATAACAATTACATTGTTTCCAGGTGTACAATTCCACATTACATTGTCCATGCATTGCATTATGTGCTCACCACCCAGAATCAGCTCACTTTCCACCACCATATATTTGATGACCTCTCCCTACTCCCCCTCACACACACATACCCTGTTCTCCCACCTACCTCCCCCATTACCCTCAGGTAACCATTAAACTATTGTCAACACAAATTCTTAAAATGTTATGAGATTTTTCTTTTTTGCAAACTTTTTTTTTCTTTAGCTCATCCGCTATTGTTAGTGTTAGTGTATTTTATGTGTGGCCCAAGACAACTCTTCTTCCAATGTGGCCCAAGGAAACCAAAAGGTTGGACACCCCTGCTCTATAGCTTGTCTTTGTTCTCTTAATCTGTCTTCTGATAATAAGAGGTTTCTACTTTAATGTAGTTCAATGTATCAATTTTATCTCATACAAAACATCTCAATTTTGACTAACCACGTTTCAAATATCAGTAGTCATTTGCACAGTGATGGTATTGGACAGAGCAGCTCTAAAGTTTTATTGTTTTGTTTTTCTTATATAAATTTATAATGCACATAGAATTTATTTGGGTGTATGGTGTGAGATAGGAGACAAGTTTCATTTTTTTCTTTTTTGGATATAAAGTTACAGCTGACCCAGCACCATTTTTTTTTTTTTTTTTTCAGAGAACGTGAGAGAGAGAAAAGGGAAAGGCCCAGAGCAGTCTCCATGATTGTTGTACATTGTTAGTTGTGACATGGTTTCATTCCACACAGATGGATGCGGGGCTGTGCTGGGCAGGAACAGAACTCGGGGCCTCCCTCATGGGAGGCAAGAACCTTTGCCTCCAGCCATCCCAGTGGTTACCAGCTGTGCCGCAGCTCAGCACATGGGTTTGTGTGGACTAGGGCTGGGAATTGAACCCTGGTTCTTGTGATTGTGAGGTAAGCGCTCAACTGCTGAGCTATCCTGGCATCCCCTAGCACCATATAATTGAAAGCATTATTCTTTCCTCACTCCTCTGTCACAAAGGCAGTGTTTATGTGAGTGGTTCTGTTTTTGGTCTCTATTCTGTTTAACTGGTTTGCCTATTGCTGCATCAGTATCACTGCTTTTGTAGCTGTACCTTTATTGGTTTGAACGCAGTAGCATTTTGTTTGCAGGTATCTTGCAGAAAGCAGTTAAGATATTTGTTACTAAAGAAAGACGGCAACAGAAGGAGCCCAGGGGGCAAATCCTGACCTCACCACTTTTTATACAGGTCATCTCAGCAAGTTAACCTTTCCATAAACCTCAGGATAAATGTTGTGGGGCTTTTTATATCGTAGGATTGTTGATAGGGTTTCACTAATATAAAGTGCTTGGTAACACCTGGCACAGATTAAACTCTCAAACTTTGGGCTGTGTGTAAATTTGAGTTGTTATTTGTTTGCCTTTCCTTCGGACAAGAAGCTCCCAGGGTTAAGGGCCTCCCTCCATTTACGTATCCCTCCCACGCCCACCCCTTAAAGCCTAACACGCTGCCTGGCATATAATGCAGGAATCAATAAATGCTTGTTGAATGAATCAGTTCAGGTACCGTATGTAGTCTGTGTTGGCACAGCTAGAGGAAAGGATCCAGCAACGACTGAGGAGCACAGCGGAAGAGAAATAGAACGCCAGAGGGAGCCAGAACCCGGCCCCCCAGATCTCGCGACAGTTCCCACCGGCGCTAAGACATCGCGCGTTTATGTTATTGGCGGAAACGGGGGACGGGAAGAAGGCCCTACCTCGAGCATGCATCCTCGCCTGTTGCTTGGGAGCTACTTCCGGGTTCTGTGACCGGAAGCAGGAAGTTGTCAGCGTCTCCGCCTCGCTCGGTGGCTGTAGTCCCCGAGGCGGGAGGAGCCGAAGCGGGCGCGGGCCCCGCATGTGAGTGACTGGGGCCCGAGGCCGGGAGGGGGAGGCCGCTCAGTGACAGCGTCGCCGCCGCGCCCCTCTGTGACATCCCTGCTCAGCCCCTCCCTCGCCGGCACTGCCACCCCTTGTCCGTGCGCTGACCCCCTTCCTGAGCCTCTGGAGCTCTGCAGACTGACGGCGTCCGCCGACAACCCCCGGGCTCGACTCCCCTAAGATAATCTCCTTTTCTTTCCTTGGCTCTGCCGGGAGGGCAAAGCGAGGTCGACCCTACTTGAATTTATTTTGCAGGTGTTATAGCCGTGTCCAAAACATAGATGATGCTAGCGAAGTCTAGATCTCAACTGCCATTTTGACAGTTCCGTTTTTTTTGTATATGCACCTGTGAGAGTAGATTCCCAGACCCCCTCCAAAACATGTTTTTCTAGAATGTTGAGGGGGTTTTCTTTTTTCTTTTCTTTTTTTTTTTTTATATTTTATAGAGAGTAATTATTTTCTTATCTTCAGTACATATTTATTTTTATTTTACTTTTGACAGATAGAGAGAGAGACAGAGACAGACAGGTAGAGAACCGAACTGTGGGAACTCCCCAGTTCAGCATGTGGGTCCTTCTGGGCCGGAGCCGGGATTCGATCCTCGGTCCTTGGGGCCTCAAAGGGAGCGCTCAACCCGCTGAGCCGTCCCGGCTTTCCTGGGTTTTCTTTTTTGATTGTGGACTGGGTATTAATAAACATGGAATCTGGATTTCAGAAAGGAATATGACTAGGCTTATTGAACCGAGTAAATGAACTGTTACCGCCTTTTAATACAACGAATTACTCCTGCCTCTTGTTCCTTAGTATTTTAAGACCAGTAACCCTATACGCTACAGTTTTTCTGGTCTAAAGCCCCACATAGCTTTGTAATTAGCGATATGTTTCTTTTGTCATGACCTTATAATAGTGACTATGAGATGTCTAGTCTTCTGACTGTTTCTGGTTGCCCATTTGGTTGTTCCCATGGTGGACATCTTCCCTTAATAAATTTATTTATTTGAGTTTGACTAATCGCATTTTACCTCTAAGGAACAACATGCTAAATTAAACTTTGAAACAGTGAGGACCAAAAAATATTTTTTCCTTCCTCTTCTAAATTCCTCTAGCAGGGCAAATTAACAGAGACATTAACAGGAGAAATCAAAACTTTAATACATGTGCACAGGGAATTTATATAAGCATGAAATTCCCAAAGAGGCAAAATTGTGTATGTGTTTGGACAAAGGAGAAGAGGGGATAGGGTCTTAGAGTTTAAATGTGAGAATGTGCCATTTGCAGGCAATTAAGAGTGGAACACCATGGCAGGTAGATTTTTGCTAGGCAACCCATAAAACAATGGGGGAGGTGTTTAGTCAACAGGGTCCTGCTTGGAGTCTTCCAGTCTAATGCTAAAGAGATTATGAAGCAGGTTTTTCTTCTGAATCTCTTAGGCATGAAAGTGGAGAGTGTCAAACATGCTTTCTGAGTGTTTCCTTAATTATCTCCTTAAAATCAGTATCCCAAAGGCATCCTTAGGGTGGCAAAACGTGGTCCCCTTCACTACAACGAAGTTTTGACTGAAGTTCATATAGTTCACCTTGCATGCCAGAGAGAGGCCCAGTTAGGCCTTTTCTGCTTTGAACCAAAATAATTTTCAAGACCATGTTCGAATCTGTATTCGAATCTGTATTCCTCCAGTTACCTTACAATACCGCAGAGAATGTTAAAGTGTGAGGTTCCTGACCTGCTCACCTAAACCATTAGGCTGATGTTTGTTTTTTTTTAATAGTAAGAATAAAAAGTAAAATGAGCAAGCCATTAGTTATATTAAATTAGTTTGGGAACATAATGATTACTTTAGATCCTTTCTATAAATTTCAACAGACATTGCTCAGGTTACATGTCTCTGAGGTGAATTTCCATGTCTGATATTTTTTTGTGTTGTTATTTTCTCTATTGATCTCTTTTCAAGAAACAATTCAGTGTTAGAGGGAGACAAGGAAATAGATGTAATACAAAGTGATAAGAGTTGTGTTTAAGGTTTAAAGGGCAAAAATCAAGGTTGGAATAAAGAATTCAGTCATTGGTCAAACTAGTATGGGCTAGGCTTTGCAGGGAGAGGAAATTATGTGTACAAAAGCAAAAAGATGTGAAACATGGCAGTGAAGGATGAGCGAAAAGAATGGGAAATGAGATTGAACAGGTAAGCAGTGACCAGATCGTAAAGGGTCATAATAAGCACCATATGTTTCTGTGTATAAGATGATACTCTTGTCTGAAATTGTTAGACCAAAAATTGGGAGTTGTTTTATTCATGGGAGTAACCTGTGTATTGATTTCTTAATGTTGGGTTAGAAAAGTAGTGGTCTTAAATATGGGCGGTGTCTTATACACGGAAAAATATGGTAATTTGGATTTCATCTTATAACAGTATTTAATTTGGATATTGGGACAAATGTTTTACATACATCCTCATATAATCCCTTAACATTGTTAGAAAGACACAATTATCCCCATTTTATAAATGAAAATTCTGGGGCTTAGAGAGGTTAAGTGCTATCTCCTGGCCACACAGTAAATAGGGATTCTAATATTTTATCCAGCTTTTTTCAACTCCAGTGTCTGTGTTTTTAACCACCATGCTGAATTATTTCACAGCAGGGTATAGAGAGTCAAAGAGCTTTACATAGATGAGTAATGTGAACCATTTTGTGTTTCAGAAAAATAAGTTGTCAAGAGGGTCCAGGATAGATCAGCAAAGAGGAGGAGGCCTGGAAGTATATAGATTAAATACATCTTTGTGATGGTCTGTGTAAGAGACGTTGAGGGCCTTAACTGCCGTTAATGTAGATTGAAAGAGGAGGTGAAGGATGTGAGAACCATACAGGAGGTAGATTCAGAATTTAGTGATTGGTTCATTGGTGGGGGATGAGGACAGAGGAAAAGTTTTAAATTTGGAGAACTGATGTTTCCATTAATTAAGAAAAGGAATATAGTAGGAGAAATCAGTTACTGGAGAAAGTCAGTCAGTTACGACACATTACATGTGGGGAACTACAGGAAATTTGGGCCTTGAGTTCTGGTGAGAGTTCTAGACTGGAGAAGAGATTTGGGGTTCATCAGTAGCTGGTTGTTAAAGCCATGGAGGGAATAAGAAGGTCAAAGACAACTGTGATAAATACCAATATTCAGGGACATAGACTCTGGGAAAAGAACAAGAGAATTATGCCAAGGTTTGAGAGCACTTGAGGGAGGTAATAGGTAGCTACAGCAGCTTCTGCAGAGAAATCAGGTGTGTTGATAACTGAAAGAACTACCTATGGACTTGGCACATAGAAAGCCATTGGTGACTTTAGTAAAAGTCGTATCAGTGGCATGAAGAGGACAGAAATATGATTTCAGGGGATGCCGGGATGACTCAGTGGGTTGAGCACTCATCTTGCAGCTCCGGGGTCCGAGGATCATATCCCAGCCCTGGCCCGTGCAGACCATGTGCTAAGCTGGGGTGTGACCCCAGTTCAGTTTTTGCTGGCATGTGTTTCCCATGCCGGAGGCCTCTAGCCTCGTTTCAGCCCTGCACCCACCTGTGGAGTGAAACTATATTGAAAACTAATGACGTACAGTTATGGAGACTGCGCTGGGCCCTCCCCCTTCTCTCTCTCTCTCTCTCTGTCAAAAACAATAAAAATAAATCTTTAAAAAATGAAATATGATTTCAATAGTTTAATAAACAAATGGAGACAAGAAACAAGATGAAGTCATGCTTCCTTTTTTTTTTTTTTTTGAGGAGCTTAACTTGAAGGGAAGGATTGTTATTTTTTAAATAGTAGAAACTGGAGAACATGAGGCTGGTAGCAGGTAGAGATAAGTTTTAAATTTGGTTCTTAGGGGAAAGCCGGGACGGCTCAGCGGGTTGAGCGCTCGCTTTGAGGCCATGAGGACCGAGGATCGAATCCCGGCTCCGGCCCAGGCAGGACCCACATGCTGAACTGGGGAGTTCCCACAGTTCGGTTCTCTAGCTGTCTCTGTCTCTGTCTCTCTCTCTATCTGTCAAAAAGTAAAGTGGAGATAACTATGCAC
>PVKE010031470.1:0-19011 GCA_004027555.1 Craseonycteris thonglongyai
CACAGGCTGGCTCACCGTGTCTAGCTTCCCAGAGGCTCTCAGTCTCCTACACAGTCCTGGGCATGGACGAAGATTAAAATGCCAGAAAATCCTTAGACTCCAGGGGTGCAGTGTGAGCTAAGGTCTTCCCATCCAGGACTAAAAATTCAGCAAGACTGGTTTGTGGCCTTGAGCAATATCTTTTTAAATTTGATCCATTTAGTTACCCATTAGGACATTTAATGAGTACCTAATGTGAGATTGTCACATGGCTAGGCCTTATGTATTAGACATCATCTAAATTCATCTCATGAGCTGGCATTATTTATCCGGTTTCAAGACAACTTTCTACTACCTACCATGATTATCATTGTGAAGTTACTGCATAATGATACTATCCCATGGTTTTTTTATGGCTTAGGTATGTCCAAATGAACATTTCAGATTCCTTAGCCACAGTTTTATTTTATATTATAAAGAGATTCCAAACAAATAAATTTCTTCCTATGGCTGATGTACCAAGCCAACATCACTTATTATTCCCCTGGCAAAAAAAAAGCAATAGTTAAACATAGTCTGTTATTCTATGGGTTCCATATGTGCGGTGAGGACTCTTCTATTTTTGTTGTTTATTTTGGTTTCTGATATAATTTTAGAACAGTTTGGAAAGTAAAAAGAGGCAAAAGCCATATAAACTGCCTTCTAATCTCTTTCATAAAATAGTTGGGAAAAAGAAAGATGTTTCCAACAGGATGAGTCAAATAGCAAGACCTGGTCTTTCTGCCTTGCTACCAGCAACATTAATTGGCTGACATAGACCCCAAGTCCCTTTGTTAGGTATAAACTAAAAAAATGATGCACATCAGGCTATTTTAGTATCAGATTACTATTCAGAGCAATGTTAGGTTATAAAGGGATACTTGCCTATAAGGGGCAGCATGCTAGGATAAGTCAACCCAGCATTCTACTCTACCTGGCAATATCATTTTTCTTTTTCTTTTCTTTTTTTTTTTTTTTCTATTTTTTAAAGATTTATTTTATTTTTTTGACACAGACACAGAGACAGACAAGAGAGACAGAGAGAAGGGGGAGGGCCCAGAGCAGTCTCCATAGCTTAGACATCGGTTTTCGACATGGTTTCGTTCCACACAAGTGGGTGGGGAACTGGGTTAAGGACCTCCCTCATGGGAAGTCTGCCCCCTTGAGCCAGGAGCCAAAAAGGAGAAACAAGAACCAAACAGGGGGCCTCCCGCACGGGAAGCACACCCCAGTTCAGCATATGGATCCCCATGGGCCAGGGATGGGATTGGATCCTCAGTCCCCAGGGCTGCAAAGCAAGCACTTAACCCACTGAGCCATCCCAGCTTCCCCACAATATTGTTTTTCATTTTAAATTAACAGATCAGGCAGAGTGCATATTTCTATTCCAGATTGTATGTTTTGATATAATGAAGCTGACCAACTGAAAACAGAAATAGGCCCAAAGGTCCCAATTTTCAGATTCTAAACCATGATGACCAAGACTACCAAATGGGATCTTGAACCCTGATAAAAAAAATTTTCTTCCCTTAGCAAGAGAAAAACCACTAAAAGTCTCAACAGGAGATTTGCATTGATATGCAATGTATGTGAGTTCTAGGCCACTTCATGACTGCTCAGCCAGGTAATGAATGTATACAGGCTGCCCCTCCTGTGCCCCTGTGATGATCCCACATAGATACATCACTCTGGATGAACCCCCCAAACATGCTGCAGGCCTGCATCCATGAGGGCTCAGCTTCAAACTTTGACATTTCTACCAGGTTATCAAAAAATGTATTGGTCTTTGATTTTTGCATTATTATTTAGTGTTTCTTCCAAATGAATGTCCTTTGAGAGTAGGATCTAGAATTTAAATCTTAGTTCAGCATCTAAAATAAGCATACCACATTTATAAGTGCTATAAATGTTTTGTTTTTTTTTAATGACTCTGGTCCAAAACAAGGGGAGACAGGTTGAAAAAAAAATCCTCTCCAAGTCTCATCAACATGAATTTCAATGTTGTTAGAAAAGTTGGCAGAAGAATGCTTCTCTGGTGCTAAATGTCAGGAAGATACATCACGGTACTAAAAAAGCAAAAAAGCAGACTTAATTTGTACAGTGGTGTAACTGAATCAACAATGGCACCATTTATTCACTGTTATATCTAGTCTTGAAAATCCTGTCTTGAGTTTATAAACACTAGCCTATCCAGAATTTTGGAAGTTCCAGACTGTTCTTACTATGATAGTAGCAGAAGGAGAATCCAATATTATTTTTCCTTCTGAAAGTTGAAGTTGAGATGTAGTAGTGACAACATGGGACTTAAATCAGCATTAGTTTCTGTACACATTTAAATACTTTGTGAGATAACTCTAGAACTTGAGTGTTCCTATCACTCATGAAAGTGCTCACAGATAATCACTTTATGTTATTGTATTTAGACCTTAAGACAAAAAACTTAAGGAACCCGGGAGATTGAAGAAAGAGGTAGAGTGGATGTTGTGGTATTCCACACAGTCACCCTCCAGGACAGGAGCCTTCATTCCTCCAGCCTTTGGCAACATCGACAGACAACACTCAGCTGACACCTTGGGACTTACACCTAGCCAAAGAGAATGGCCTCCCTCCAGGGCATGTCCATCCCATGTGCAGGTGCCAAGGACTAGCCTATGAAGAATATAAAGGTCCTGTATCTCACCTTAATGGAGGATCATCCCAGCTCCAGAGCTCCACTTTTGCAGTTACTTTGCAGCAACTGCTTCTCTGTGTAGCATGTTCACTTGCCCAGTCGAGCTTCCATCCTCCCCTATACATGTTAAGAGCAAGAGCACTCCCTAGTAAACCTCCTGCATCCTATAGAGTAGACCAGTCCTCTAGATACAAGGTCTCCATGACCAGGAGAATCCATACCCTACCATTTCTTTTCAGAAAGTGATTCTGTCTTAGTCTGATCAAGTGCCTAAAACAAAATAGCATAGGCTGGGTGATTAAACAACAGATGTTTATTAATTAATTAATTAATTCTTTCAGCTGGAGACCAGAGATCAGGGTGGCAGTCTGGTCAGTTGTTGATGAGAGCTTTCTTCCTAGCTTGCCAGACAGACACCTTCTTACTCAGCCACCTTTCCTAGGTTGTGTGTTTGTGTATGTGTGTGTGTGTGTGTGTGTAGAGAGAGAGGTAGTAAGCTCTCTGTTTCCCTTGTAAGAAAATTCATCCTGTCATGAGGGCTCCACCTTTATGAGCTTATCTAAACTTGATTATGTCCCAAAGGCCTGGTCTCCAAATACCATAACATTGGGGGTTAGAGCTTCAACATACAAATTGGGGAAAGGTGTTATCTGTTATTAGTCCATAACAGATGCTGACTTTCAATTCCTTCAGATACAGTTAATAATAACCAAACCCTCACTGAGATATAGAACAGCAGTGGCAGAGTCATAGTTCTGAATTCCATAACAGTGTGTGTGTGTTTGTTTGTAATTCTGAGTCTACCATGTTTGAATATTGTAACCTCTGAGTCCAATTTCCCTATCAGTAAAACAAGGATATAACGATAGCACCACTTACAGGGCCTGAGCATAGCAAAAATTTAGAAATCAATAAATGTAACTATGACTGTCCTATAGACCTATATCTATGCATTTAAAATTTGGCATGTGCATTGAAATTTGCTTCCCATGTCTCTTCTGCCCCTATGTGAACATTCTGGAACAGAGACTGAGTATTTAAATGGTTCTGTATTCCAATGCCAGGTACTATGGCTGATATAGGGTGAACAGTCACAGTTGTTTGTGAAATTCATTCAAAAAGGCCTGGGGAAACTTAATAGGAATAAAGGCTGTAAATGGAGTTTAGGATTTTGCTGAATGCCTAAGTAAATGGGCAGTTCATTGTAATAGGCCATTGCCTAGAAATGATTCAAATAAACATTTTCGCTCATTGATTTCCATAAGCTAACACTTCTTTTATTCAGAACTCAAGTACATTACAGGTTTGTCTGTTTCATTGGTATGCAAACCCTTTACAATCTGGGCACCCTAGAGAACAATGTTGTTCCAACACCGGCAAAGTACAGCAAACTCACTGTGTCTCCAAACACACAAACCATGAAAATTAATTGGTTTTAATAATGTGTTTTAGGTCATTAAATCACAAAGTTCCGTGAGTGCTTATTACAGCAGTCATAGCTCAAATGTTAACACTGGGATTTTGAAATGCGATTTGTCATGAGTTCCCTTCCTGCATCCACCTCCACCCTCTACTATCTGTTCTACCTTCTGGTCTGAAACTTTCCAAGTTTCAATCTCACTGTCAGATATTTCCATGACTCATATTTCATCATCATTCAGTGTCTTTTTATTACATCTGCTGTAGCCTCTTTGTCTCTGAAATCTGGGCTTATGGGTGTTCTGAGCTAAGTATGCTTCAGACAGCAATATGTTCCACTTAGAATAAACAGGCAGCAAGATCAATCAGGCATTCTTAACCTGACATTTGAGTGTTTGTCATTTGTAAAACAAACAAAAGTTACTCAAAGTTTCTTCACTCACTGTTAACATTTTGACTTGTATCCTTATAGACAATATTAGCTAGAGGTCTTGGGTTTGTGAGCAGCAGCAACAACCCTTGCTTATGTAAACATACTCAAGGTCTTAATAGACAGCTGCTGGAATCATTCAGAGAATCAAAGTAAATGCTCAGTTTTCAGGCCTCAGAGAAGCCGGCACCCACACAGCTTCGTCTGGGCAGTAAGAGAATATGGAATCTTTAGGGGCCGCCATGAACGTGGCTCAAACCCAAAAACTTCCAGGTTGTAAGCTGGCTTTCAGTTTCAGTTTCTGAGACAGAGAGTTGATTTGGCTTGTGTGGGCTGGATGCTCTTTCTTGGATAAATCAGCTCAGGTCAGAAGACAGTGTGATTGATAGTCCTATAGAGGGGAAGTACCTACCAGGGTCAAAGCCACCGCTGCACCTAGGGTCCTAGTGGATCAAGAGCCCTTGCTGGGTGTTCTGCTTGGAACTTATCCCCATGCAGAGCTGCGAGTTAAAGTAGGGGGTGGGAAGCCTAAGGACTGTTCCCAAATAAAAGAGGGAATGCTGGGAATACAAAGAAGAAGTAGTATCTACACTTCATTATATGCATATGTAAGTCTAAAGGTATACTGTTATTTTATTATAAGATTTGTTTTTTATTGTTTGAGAAAAGGTGAGAGAGAGTGGGAGAGAGAAAGAGCCCAGAGCAGTCTCCGTAGTTGTACATCATCAGCTGTGGCATGGTTTCATTCCACAGAGGTGAACGTGGGGCCGCACAGGGTGGGAACTGAACAATTGAACGGGAGGCCTCCTGCATGGGAGGCAGGCACCTCGGCTGCTGAGCCATCCAGTTGCACTGCACTTCAGCATATGGGTTTGCACAGACTGGGGAGGGAATCAAACCCTGGACCTCACAATTGCAAGGCAAGAGCTCAATTGCTGAGCTATTCCAGCATCCCTTTGTTTCCTTTCTTTTTTCTTTTTCTTTTTTTTCATAATGAAAGCATTGCATACAAAAAGCCTGTCTTTTTTCACTGGGTATTATTAATAATCGTAAACATATCTCCATTTATAACCAAGTGATTAAAAGTGTGAACTCTGAAGTCAGACTTTCTAAATTAAAGATTTTTTTTATTGTTTTTGACAGAGAGAGAGAGTGTGTGAGAGAGAGAGAGAGATACAGAGACAGAGAGAGAACTGAACTGGGGGAGCTCCCCAGTTCAGCATATGGGTCCGCACAGGCCGGAGCTGGGATTCGATCCTCGGTCCCCGGTGCTGCAAAGTGAGTGCTTAACCCACTGAGCCATCCAGCTTCCCCAGACTTTCTAAATTAAAATCTAGGCTCTGCAATTAGAAGTTTGGGTAAGATATTTAATCTCTCTATGGCTCAGCTTCCTCGTCTATAAAATAGGGATAACATCTCTCTCATGGAAAAGTTAAGAAGATTAAGTGAATATTACATGCAATGTGCTTAAAATAATATCTGCCATACACTAAGTACCCAAAAGTTAGCTGCTCTTAATGAAACCTTCTTGAACATATATTCTTTGACTTTTTTTTTTCTGATAATTTTCTTCAAATACTAAAAAGTGGAGTTGCTAGGTCCAAAAATTGAACATATTTTTAAGACTTTTGTGGAAAACACATAGCAGATCACAGATTTCCTTTGCTAAAATATGATCCAATGACATCTGACGTTACTTAAGAAAAAAACAAAAAAGAAAAAGAAAGAAAGATAAAGAAAAAAGAAACGTTCCCATTCTTACCCTGATTCCCTATACAACCTAGTCACTAACAACACTATGAGATGAACTCCTTCCGTTTCCCCCACATTTCCTGAGCTTCTTTGAGCCAAGCACCTTCCTCCCCAGGACTCTTGCCCTTTCCTCTTCCTACAATATTCCTTTCCCAGAATTCCACTCTATTTGCTACTCACGTCTCAGCTTAAAGGTAGGGCCACAAAAACAGCCTTCCTCACTCACCTCATCTAAAACAGCAACTTCCACACTGTATCCCACTTTCCTTGCTTGCATTTTCTTATTAGTGCTTATCACTAACGTCCCTGACATGTGATGCATTCATATCACATGTATTCTCTGCACTCCTTCCTAGAATAAAATGGTAATTGAACATATGTTGCCAAGTTCTCCTTTAAAAAAACTGTTCCCCTTTATACTCCATGTGTGCTTCTTAATCTCTGCATTACACATACCACCAATATTTTAAATCTATGCCAATCTTACCAAATATCTCTAATTGTTTTTGCTACGGTATTTCTGACAGTAACCTTGTAGCTCTTGTTGAATGCTTTTAGTCACAGAGCTCTTTTCACCCATTAAGAGACAACTCTCACAGTTAGAAAGTCAGTCCCAAATCGTCCAGTTGAAATTTCCTGTGAAATCCTGTTCCAAATGAATTTGTCTTTTTGCCACTCTCACAGGCAGGATTCATGCCGTGATGAAGCTATCTTCTATGGTGAGTTGGTTATATGGGTATTTAAAAAGCTGGAAAATAAGAAGTAGTAAGCAGGGTTATAAGAACTTCAGAGCCATACAAGGAGTTCCACATTGCTGTTGCTCAGACCATAAGGAGTTGTACCTGTGCTTCCAAGAGGGAGGAATGAGGTTGAGTCTAGTAGTGCCAAACTTGAGGATGTACTGAGCCAACTGTCACTGAAAGACAGATGCTGATAGGGACAGGAAACACCAAGGAGGATGCCCTTTCTCCACTCCTCCCACCTTCCAATTTTTCTCTAGTGCCTTCTATTGACAGGACTTAACCTGAAGTCAGTGAGTCTGGGTGTCTGGGAAATAGAGTTTGTAGAGGCCCAGCCGAAGCATCACAGAGAAAAATAGAGAAGGGTGAGTTTTAATACTGAGAGATAACAAAAAACTAGTTCACCCACAATTCTTTCTTACTTAAAATTGTTCCAGAACAAATAATAATTTATCCCTGTTGTTTTTATTAGCATTATGGAATTATGACAGATTATGAACCTTGGGATATGAACCTCTACTCTCCAATTATCAGGTTCGGGGACAATTTTGAATACACACTATATCCCACATAGGAGGCATTATGGTACAGAAAACTCTGGTGTTGCCAGCAACTATTTCACTATGCATTCTCCTCCTCACAATGATAGCACCTGCTTCCTTTTGCAGTTCAGCTAGTTGAGGAGATAACTGACTGGCTCAGATGCATTAAAACAATTTGGAAGTAATCACAGACTGGCTCCTAAACCTTAACGAACAAGCCTCCTTCTCTTAACATCTGCTAGCTCTACTGCTTTCTTCTTCTGCATAGTTTATGTCTTAAAAATAAATAAATAAATAAATAAATAAATAAATAAATAAATAAAACAGAACATGGAACATTGCTACAAGTACGAGAGAGAGTGTATGATGTTATTGTGTCAGCCTGGTGGCTGTCTCCATAAAAGTTTCAGAATGAAAGAAGAACACCGGAAGTTCAGCGTTTAGAAGCCTGATCTTGAAAATGATTCAACATTTGATCTAGTACCCATCATCTTTCACTATATTTCCTTCAAGACCTTAGTTTTTCCATTCATCACTAGGGCAATTTCTTTCTAGGACAGTTATTTGATAACCTGGAAGAAAGTACAGTGAACCCAAAGGGTTCTTCGTCAATGTGTGTTTAAAATATTCCAGGTGACAAGCAGTGGTGATAAAGCCTGTTTTAGTCACTCTGGTGCCTTTCAATTCTTCTTCAATTTTGGTGCATAATCAAAAGAGCCTAATGCCAAGTGATAGAAAGCATTCTTCCTGCATTACCACCATCTGTTACGTTGGCATGCACTACAAACAGCTGTGTTGCCAGCTTTCAAGCTGTTTATTGGTGTGTCACATAGAGAAGTTATTGATGGACTGACTGGATCTCTGGAAAACTGGACATTTTTGTTTCTGTCTGAACTGTTTATTCAATATCTTGCCATTCTTATAGTATGTTCAACAGCATTTATCCAATGACTCTATTGATCCCTGACAACAGGGTAGTTTTATAATTATGAATAGGTCTCTTGAGAAAAAAGTTATACCATTGTCTACTCTCAAGCTAGCTATGGGTGGAACTAGAAAAGGATCAGAAATAAGAAAATGAAATGGTCTAGTGGGAAGAAGTCTCACCCTGTAAATATAGACCGAGAAGATCTACACGTACGTGTGCAGTGATGGAGGCTGAGAGACAGAATTCAAGTTCCTATTCTCATGAAGTTTGTTATAGAAGAAGGATATTGGGATTGTGGATTTTACTATTTAAGGTAGGAAAGAAGAATAAATAAAGAATAATGAATAAAGAATAAAGTGTAGTTTGTATTTGTATAATGGCAATGAACCTAAGATTTCTGTTGTCTAAAATATCTAAGAAATGACAAAAATTGAATTCTAAGTGACACATATTCATATTAATATATACTGAGGGTACCAAAAATGTATACATATTTTAAGAGATGCTATCTATGTTTTCAAAGTTCAATTGAATTACAGTAGCAATTTATATATGACATTCACTCAAAAAATGGCATTGATCAAATGAATGCTAGTGTCACCGTGTGACAGGCAGGACAGTCAAAGAAAATGGCAGAAGCAAGGTTGTCATTTGAGAAGCACAAGACCATTTGGAAGTGGTATTTAAAATTCAAGAACATTGTGGAAGTACAATGACAATGGAGGTGTGATTATGCAGCAGAACCTCCAACACGCCTAACAATTGCATGCATTCATGATGAGTTTGAGATGCATGGTAAATTGAAATGGCATGCACAGTGACACAAGTAGACACTTCAGTCAACATTGCTCAAGCAGTAGTTCTCTGTAATCAGAAGTGTCTGAATGCTGATGGTAACCACTTTGAGCACCTCTCATAATTGCAGAAGTCAAATGTGACTTGTATTCATCTTCTGTTATCAGTATATATTGAGTACTATAATTTTAATAGAATTTTTTTCTTTCTTAAAATATGTATATATTTTTGGTATGTCTGTGTGTATATATATATATATAGACAATTATATAAGTGTGTACACACACACACACATATATGTAAGTATATATAGAGAAAAGAGAAATCAAGCTATTATTATTTGGGCAAACCACTAATCTCAAAGGTCAACATCAAAAAATGTTTTACAAAATACCCTTTAAGTTTACTGTAACAGTCAGACTAGCAGATCAAATGCAGCACAGGTACAAAAAATTAATATTTCTTATTTGACTCAACCCTTTGCTGAGCAAGGTCTTGCTTCTAAATACAGTTGAAAATATAAAGATTAGGTAAAATAAGTTTCCAGTCCTCAGAGAGTTTTTAATCAATTCGAGATGATCAGATATACACATACGCATTAAATATAAATACATACACACATGCATATGTTTACTATTAAATACTATTATAAAGGATGAATGTTACAAAAAAGGATGAAAAAAAACGTTGAGAACTAAGTCAAATGATTCCGAGCATTGTTAGAGAAGGTGGCTATCATCCCCAGTTGAAGGGATAAAGTAATGCTTCTTGGAAGAGGTATCATTGGGGCTGCATTTTAACGGATTAGTTGAGCTTTGATCACCACACTCAGATGAACAAGTATACCATCCCCAAATAACTATGAGTGAGGGGATGCTGGGATAGCTCAGTGGCTGAGCATTTGCCTCACAATCACAAGGTCAAGGATTCAATTCCCAGCCCCAGCCCATGCAAGCCTGTATACTGAACTGCAGCACAACTGTTAGCTGCAGGGATAGCTTGGCAGCACAAGTTCTCACCTCCCATGTGAGAGGCCTCTGGTTTGGTTCCAGCCCCTCACTGTCCCACATCCATCTGTGTGGAACGATACAATGTCACAACTAACGATGTACAACTATGGAGACTGCTCTGGGCCCCCCATTCTCCTTCTGTCTCTTTCTTTCTGTCTCTCTCTCTCTCTCTCTCTCTCTATCTCTATCTCTATCTCTATCTCTATCTCACACACACATACACATCTTCTCTCAAACAATAAAATAAATCTTAAAAAGCAAATAGGAGTGAAGTATGAAAGCAGGAAACCAGGAATTATGTCTGGGAATAGTGAACTGTCCAAATTGCCCAGAACTTGGAGTGCTTTGAGGGTGAGTAGAATGGTCTCTAACACTAAAATGCCACTTTGATGTCAGTTCACAAAGCACTTTTGAATGGCATCCACAAGTGTTTAACCCTTATTGCTTTTCAACAAGAGAGTGAAACTATCAGATTTGCAAGATAAATAGAAACAGAGACTAGAGGCAGAGAGGCCAGTCTAGGGCAATGCCGATAGTCTCTGATTTAAAAAGGTTACTGCTAGAAGGGTCTCAAGAATCTCTACTACAATGTCTATTTATTTTACAAATTAAAAAAAACAACAAACCTAGATAGGTACAGTTATTCATTCAAGTTCAATGAATAATAATGGTAGATCAGAACTAGAACCCAGTGTATACTTCCAAAAAGGAGAAAGGGCTTAAAATCTTAAAATGAGAAGAAAGTAGATGGAAGAAAACCTATGACAGTTTAAGTAATTGGCCTTGTAAACTGAGTATGGGAAATCGCAGAGGGAGAAGACCAAAGGGAATCAGAGGTTGCAAGCCCTCCACCCGCCTCCCTACAGGCCCTTGCTTACCCCAGCAGACATGTTTATGCTGTCCTCTGGCTAGCTCCTGCCCATGCCTCAACCCACCTGTCCTCTCCCAATCTGCAACTCAAAGGTTCCTCTGGCTCCTTCCTTTTCCACAGTCCTACATTCATTTTCTGCCACAGTTTAACAATTGCCACAAACTCAGGGCCTTAAAACAGCATCCACATTTTGGTTCACGGTTCTGTAGATTGGAAGTCCAGCACCGCGTGATTAGGTTTCTTGCTCAGGGCAATATGAGGCCAAAATCCAGGTGTCAGCCTGGTTGTAAGGCTCTGAGGAAAACATCAGTTCCAAGTTCATTTTTGTTGACAGAATTCAGTCCCTTATGGTTTTAGGATGGTGGTCACCACTGCCTGCGGGCCTGTCACCCAGGGGCCACTCAGATCCTGAAGAGCACCTGAATACTTGCCACATGGCCCCTCTATTTTCAGGTCCATGGGGCACATCAACTTCTCATGCTCTGAATATTTGACTTCCTCCACCTCTGACATCTGGACCTCGATTTAAGGGTCCAGATTAGGTCAGGCCCACCCGATGATCTCCCTACTTTAAGGTCAACTGACTAATGTAATCATGGGAGTAAAATCACTCATATTCACAGTCCTAGTGATTATTCAGGCTGTATGCGACCAGGGAAGCAGAAAATCTTAGGGATCGTCTCAGAATTCTACCTACCCCCCCCCCCCCCCCTTACAACAACAGTTTCTTTTTCATCAACCAGGTTTGGTAACACAATTTAATTCAATCCAAACTAAAGAATGAATACTGCAGCTTCTCTTGATAACCTTAGCCTTCAATGACATCTCATTAACTTAAAATGATTTCCTGATGCAATTTAGGGCTGTTTTAGGAGAGATTCTTTCTGCATTGTTATTCCTCTTTTCTCCATTCTCAGAGGTTCAGCCTGCTGTCTTCACCTCAGCATCCTCTTCAGTAATCAGAAAGTTATCAGCAAAGAAAAAAAAAAAAGTAAACCAGTTACAATTCAATTCTCATGCAAAAAAATAAAAAATAAAATAATAATAACACCCAATCAGCCTGTTGCAACATTCAGCACACTCAACATAGTAAGAGGGCATCAAGTTGCCAGCTATTCTATATTCAGATGCCCTTCTCCCAGCAAGCATGTCTATAGTTAGTACTGGCACATTGTGCCTAATTCGTTATTTCTGTGGCATTTGGGCACAGAATATATGTGTTCCTTAGTCACTCTACTTTAGTGTTAAATTGCCTGTGGAGATTTTTGGAAAAAATGAAACACTAAGCTTATTTTTTTGTTTTTTGTTTTCTAATTCCCTTAGATTTTATTCAGGTGATATTATACTGTATCCATGGCGATGCTCATTATCTACATCTATAGGTGAAATCTTTGGGAGCTGCTAGTGAAAATTTTATTTCTCTTAATCTTGTTTGAATCTGTGCACCATGAATGATGGAGCAGGTAAAAGTCCCTGGTGCTAATATGGATTTACCCTTTAGTTAGCATGTCACACTAATGGTCTTATTCAATTCCCAACTGCATTTTCTGTTTTTGTTTTTTAAGTTTGACAGGGAAATACATCTACATCACAGTTTTGTTCTAATGAACTGCTCGGTTATAATGAATACCCAGACTATGTAATCCTACTACAATGGTTGTGATATTTTTAGATAAGGTATAAACAAGAGTTTAAAATTTAAATAATGAATTCAGCAAAGCACTTCAAGCCAGCTTAACTTCAAAGTATCAAAGCATTTACTAAGAGTAACTGCTCTGTTATTGTACAGAATTAAATTTACAGATTTAAACCTCATGTTCTATTTTTAACTACTGTGCTGATTGCAACGTTGCATGATTGATGAGCAAATAGCAAATGGTTTTACAGTCAGAAGACATGGGTTTGAATTTGAATCTAACAACTTTACAAACATGAGACTATTATTGAGTTACTGATCTTGTTCCAGTCTTGGTTTCATGTAAAAAATAAAAATTAAAAAAACTTCATAGGATTTTTGTGAAAACTAGAGTGATATATTTGGCACATAGTAGGTGATCAATAAATGGATTTGTTATTGTTGCTACTCAAATGATTATGACATGGAGCATTATGGGGAGGCAGGCTTTCAGGCCACACCCTAGAATTTCTGAATCAGAATCTGCAGTTTCTTAAAATCCTCAAGTGATCTACGTATGCATTACAATTTGGGAAACATTGATGCTGAAGACAGCTGACTGATTGAATATGGACATTTTATTCCAGCCAATTTTATGTTCTATAGGACATTTTATAATCGATGGTTTGAGACTAGATTCTTTTAAATTGTCTGCATGTAACTAATTGACAAAATTCCTCCTCTTTCCACTCTCAGGCTCACAGAAAAATCAAACAAAATAATACATCTAGAGAAGCCTTAGAGAACCTATAACGCAAATCCTATCTATACAGGTTACAATACCAAGGTTCAAAGCAATAAATGGGTTAGTTGTCAATCTAGCATCATACTCTTCTTACTGGCGTGAGGCAAGTATCTTCTATACCACATATTTAATTTAGTACAAGTAGGTGAAAACTTTATTTTCTTAGATGAATACATCAAAAGCCCAGCCAGTTTAATTAACTACTATACACATTATTCAGCAATCACTACCATAGTGCCTACTCTAAAAAGGCAGTGTACTAGCTATCTAATAGGAGCAGGGAACAAAGAATTAGGGCACAAATATAAGGTACACAAATGATTAGAATGCTTAAGAGCTTAAACTTTGAGGTCAGGGTCAAACCCTGGTTCTGACATCAAGCAAGTATTTAATTCCTTTTATCTTTATTAACTCTGAGTCTTGGCTACCTCATCTGTGAAATGAGACTTATAAAACACATTTCTTCGTTGTGAAGAATAAAGGAGACCACCTGTAAAGATTTAGCATGGAGCAATGCACATAATAATAGCTCTGTGAACAATGACTGTTATGGATTTGCTTTAGTATTTTTCATGGCTAATGAACACATAGGTAAGTAGGGAAGAAAACATGAACCCAGGTGATTCACTCAGTGTCCTAAAAGGAGACATTAGTTCTTTTAACAGGAAAAATTTGTTTAAAAAAAAGTTTTAACTTCGTATGTAAGAACGAAAAGGCAACAAGAGAACACCAGACTATCCCAGAGTTGGTAGCGGTGGGGCCAGAACTGTGACAAGAGCAAAGAGGATGGAATTATTAGAGTTTAGAAGCTTGGAGGAGGCCTATGAAACCAGAAGTCAGACCTTTGAGAAGAGAATGCTTCTGGGCTGGTTCTCAATGGCAACATGAGGCAGGTTCTGTAAATTTGGGGAAAACTGCAAACTGAATCCATCTGCTGTAAGGAGACTGAGTGAATCACCTGGGTTCATGTATTCTGCAGCCTGCAGCTCACGGCTACAGGAAACAGGAAGGAGACAAAGAGGACACAGCAATCTCTTCTGCCTCTAACCTTCCTGTCTTCCACTGTTCTCTCCTTAGCCTAATGGGAGCAGCTGGCAAAGAAGCACTGTGGCTCTCAGGGACACTTGCAGTTTCCCAAAGCAAGGTATCAAAGGATGCATTTGGAGGTGACAGACAAAGGCTTTCTAAGTGGCCTGCAGGTTGCTATAATGCAAAACCCGAGGAGAATAGCCATATGAGAGTTTACATTTTGAAGGATATGGGAGACCAGAAGAGGAACATAATTACTTTTGTCTGTGGACATAGTAGTCCGTGACCTATACTTAAAGAGGAATTAAGAATTTCCTCTCTGGAGTTTCTTCATTCTCCCTTTCCCTTCCCCAACTGTATTGCAATAAATATGGAGAGAGAGAAAAATGAGAAACTGGGAACTTGTGCAACATTACTCCCAGCTTCCACAAATCTGGCAGATAAATGATCCCCTGCAGCAACAGGAAGAAGGATCCACCACAAACCCAATCTTTACAAAGCAGGTCTTTTCCATTTTTTGTCTGTAGTTTCTCTCTGGCTGCTTAGGGGTTTTTTTTGGAAGCTTTTTGTGATTTTTATCTCTGAGCAGACTAATGGGATCCAGATAGAATGGCTGTAACCATTAACTGCACAGAATGGAAGACACTGGGTGGGACGAGCCATCACCCTCGGCTACAACCTCCCACCACAGGAGAGAGAATTCTTATTTCATGTAATACTGAATCAGTATATATATATATACATCAAAACCAAACGCCAGAGGCTTAACTTTAAAAAGGTACAAATTCTCTTGGCTCATAGAGGAAACTCAGACAGCATCATGATATTAGCCTTAACCTTCAGAAAAAAAAGAGATTCCTCACAGAAAGTACTCTGGGGTGGGAGGGGGGTGGGGGGGTCCATTAAGGTGTCAAGAGAGACCAAGGAAAATTGGGGTTCAGCATCGAAGGAGGGGGTTGATGTCAGAAGTACATTTGCATTTTGCCCATTCTAGGCTAAGTGTCATCAATCTCTATAATGCATTTTATTGATATCAAAACAGGAACTAAGAGACTAATAGTGTACCTATTTATCTATTTTCAAGAAAGTAAAGGTCTGTGCATCCTTGGTCCTTAGAAGGTATTTTATTTTATTTTTTTATGGTACTATTCACATTTAACAAATGCTTTAAATTCCTCAGATTCTTCCTCTTTCTCTTTGTAGAATAGATAATACACAATACGTTTTTTAAGGAATCAAATAGACGTTATAAAAAAATACCAGATTCCAAAAACCTCCTCTGAACTGAGGTCCCATTTTTGTGTTTGCTAAAAAGATACCAGAAATATACATGAATAGTATATTGTGTAGTGTATTCGTTTAGTAGAGCTGCCATAACAAAATACCACAGATTCAGTGGCTTCAACAGAAACCCGTTTTCTTAGAATTCTGAAGTCTGAAAGTCCAAGATCAAAGTGTCAGCTGGATTGGTTTCTTGCCAAGGAGGCCTCCCTGCTTGGCTTGCTGACAGACGCCTTCAGGCTGTATGCTCACGTGGCCTTTTCTCTAAGTGTGCTCATCTCTGGTGTTTCTTCCTCCTACCAGGACACCAGTCATATTGATTAGGACCCCCGCTTAACAGCATCATTTTAACGTAATTTCCTCTTAAAGACCATAGCTCCGAATATGGTTACATTCTCAGGTACTGGCATTGGGATTTCATTAATTTTGGAGGTACACAATTCATCCCATACCATGTAGCAATAAGTGTAATACTATATCAGTTCCTACTAAAGCACCAGATTTCTAGATCATTCCATTCTTATACAGTTAAAATGTTAGGGGAGAACTGAACAAATAGTTCCATTTTGCTGCCTATCAAAAAGAAATCTTTACCTACCGTGGCCAGTACTGTGGTTTCCATAGTGACAGAAATGGTCAGTATTTCAAAGGAACCAATATTTTGAATGAATAAAATCAATTGAATACAATTTTTACTTCTTAATCTCTTTACCTTTCTCATCTAGCCCCCCAAATCCCCTCTCATTTAGTAACCATCAGTTTGCACTCTCTGAGTCTGTTTCTGTTTTATTTGTTTATGTTATTCTTTTCCACATATAAGTGATGCATTTGTCTTTCTCAGTCTGACTTATTTCACTTAGCATTGTTATAACTATGTACAGTGTCAGATGGGTAATAGAATTATTGAGGTTAGCATTTTCTGAGTTATATAAATGTCAAATCACTATGTGGTTTTGTACACTTGACACTAATTAAAAAGAAATTAAAAAAAAACAGTTGAATACAAATTTTTGAATGCAGTCTCCAAATGATATAGCCATATTCATAATTCTCAAAACAAAAATATGGGATGTCGGATGGCTTAGTGTGTTGAGCACCTGTCTTGTAGCCCTGGGGTCTGAGGATTGTATTCCAGTCCCGGTTCGAGCAGATCCATACGCTGAACTGGGGTGTGCCCCCAGTTCGGTTCCCACTGGGGCAAATCCCCTATGTGGGAGGCCTCTGGCCTGGTTCTTGCCCTGTGCAGCCCTGTGCCGAACTGTGGAATGAAACTATAGAGAAAAGTAATGATATGAATCTATGGAGACTGCTTTGGGCCCTCCCCCTTCTCTCTGTATCTGCCTCTCTCTCTGTCAAAAACAATAAAAATAAATCTAACAGAAACAAACAAACAAACAAAAGAGTGCTATATCTTTGTCCTGAAGCAAATCCTATAGCAATACCACTTTCTATGAAACCCAAGTTAGTCTTGAGATATTTTGAAAACAACTATATCCTGATTGAGTTCTTTTCTTTAATTAACCTGAGTCCTAAGGTTTTTCTTTTTTTGTTTTGTTTTGTTTTGTGCAAAATGCAGAATGAACTCTTATGGAGATACATACATTGGCAATATTGTAATTGGTAATAATTTTAATGCACTTTATATAGGAAGGAATTTTCCAAAACTAATATATGCAGCATTTCCATTTATAATCCTAACAAATGAATCCCATAATTCTTATCCAAAAATGAAAACTAAAATCACTATATAACTTTTCCATATCTCAAATGTTCTAGCTATGAAATATTTAATGAAAATTATTTTGGAGAAATCGTTTTTCCTCACTCAGTAGTTCCTCTTATTTTCCTTGCTGGAGTCCCTTGACAAGCTATAATAAACTCTAACACTAAAATGCATACACTGATGCATTTGCAATGAGGTTTTGCTTTGAATTTTAGCTATGTTTCTATAGCTATGCCATACGTGACAATAGTCACATGAGGTTCTTAAGGGGGCATTTTAAAAATTGCGTTATGCAAGTGTTTTGAATAGGAGACTTCTCATGAAATTTCAGACTCCCATCACATTTTGGGTTTCATAATTATTCCACTGACCACAGGTTTTAAAAAGAGTGTCCTTGATAGGTAGGTTGCTGTGGTTTCACACTGCTACCTTGCTGCAGCAGTGGGTAGCTATGTACAGACTCTGTTCTTCCCACCTTGTGATTTAAAAAATAAACCTCTAAAGAGCTTGAATGGAGGAAGCCGAGGTGGCTCAGTGGGTTGAGCGCTCACTTTGCAGCCCCGGGGACCAAGGATTGAATCCTGGCCTTGGCCCGTGCGGACCCATATGCTGAACCAGGGAGTGCCCCCAGTTCAGTTCTCACCGGGGTGAGACCCCAGCCCAGTTCCTGCCCTGTGCAGCCCCAAGCCCACCTGTGGAATGAAACTATGTGGAAAAACCAATGATGTGCAACTATGGAGACTGTTCTGGGCCCTCCCCTTTCTCTCTGTCTCTGTCTCTCTCTCTGTCTCTCTGTCAAAAACAATAAAAATAAAAATAAATCTTTAAAGAGCTTGAATGTAAAAGCATTAGCTTAACGTTCCATTAATAATTTCAATGCAAAAAAAAAGGCAAAAGAGATGTGAAATCACCCACACTGAATGTAATCTCTTGAGTTCCTCAATGTTTGCAAAAATGATTCTTAATTTAGAAATGAGAGATTTTGATTAACAAAGTAGTATTTATGAAAAAAATAATATTAACTTTTGTTCAAAAGTTTCTAGAATGTACACATTTTTAAAGATAATAAGACTGGAAAAGATGTTCCACCAGCTTATATTCCTATGCTTGATGTGATCTAGATGCATATATATTTAGGCTGACCATTTTACCATACATACTATTTGAAGTAGAACAATGCTACTGTCCCATTTCAAATAGTACGTATGGTTAGCATACTAACACCTTGAATTTAGCCCAATGAGGCTAGGCCAATCATATGTAGCATTTGAAATGGAATGCTACCAGTGTTCTCTCCACCTAACAGTTTTCAGTCTGTCCTAGGTATCTTTGCTTCTAGAACAAGGTTGCATTAGCTTTAAATAATCCAAATGGTATTTTTT
>PVKE010031471.1:0-19016 GCA_004027555.1 Craseonycteris thonglongyai
GAGAGAGAGAGAGATACAGAGATAGAGAGAGAACTGAACTGGGGGAAATCCCCAGTTCAGCATATGGGTCCACACAGGCCAGGGCTGGGATTCGATCCTCGGTCCTGGCGCTACAAAGTGAGCACTTAACCCACTGAGCCATCCCGGCTTCCCCTGAAGTGTAACTCTAGAAATCAACAATGATATCCAAATGCAAAATAATGCACCAGAATAGAATAATTGCCGTGGGTTGGGGCCCAACTTGTCCAGGGTCACGCTACACTTCAGCTTTCTGCTCCTCTGCCCTGTCAGCTCTCAGCTTCCAACCTGCTGGGGCTGCATTTTGACCCAGGTTCCCAGCTCACTCCCTCTTCTGCCAGGCTCCAGGTCGTGATCCACAGCTCCATCTGTCCCTTTCCCTTCTCTACTGCTCTCTTCCCTTTCTCTGACCTTGTGTCTGTTCTTGTGTTTTGTAATTATGTTAAAAAATAAATGCAATAATTCCTTTATAATCCAAAAAAAAGTACCTCAATATAAACAAATAAAATTTTGAATTAAAGAGTTAAAAAGAAAGATTGTTTTTTTTCCTGAAAGTTTGGGCCAAAACATGGATGAACATTATACACAGCAAAATATGGTACTTTCTTTAGATTATTTTTCTATTTATGGGACATTGTTGGATGCCCCACTCTGTGCTATTATAGCATCCTATTCTTCCCCTATGATTATGCTCACCCCATGTGATGGTGCTAATGACTCAGTATTTGACAGTTTGATTTTCTCCGTCTACACTTCCCTGTGTTAGAGGAAAGATCAAGACTGGGTCCTTCATCTTTATCAGGTACAATGTCTTACACATTCTCTCAATAAATGATTATTAATAAATGATTAGAATGCTGTGAGTTCAAATAGGGTATGATCATTGATCTTTCTATTTTTAGTACTCAAAATTCAGTTTATCTCTCATTGAGCTATTTTAAGATATTTTCTTTCAATATTTATTCTCATATTTAGGATGTTTTAGCTTTTGCCTCCATGATAAGTCTACTCATAAATTAATTTACAAAATACGTATTTTGGATTGAGCTTGTCACTTAAAATGCTCCACATTAGGGGAAGCCCGGATGGCTCAGTTGGTTAAGTGCTTGCTTTGCAGCCCCGGGGACTGGGGATCAAGTCCTGGCCCCGGCCTGTGCGGACCCATATGCTGTACTGAGGTGTGCTTCCCATGTGGGGGGCCCCCAGTTTGGTTCTCACCCTGCCTCCCTGATTTGACCCCTGGCTTGAGGGGGCATGCCTCCCATTTGGGAGACCCTCAGCCCTGTTTCCGCCCTGCATGGCTCCCACTCACCTGTGTCAAATAAAACCATGTCGAAAGTTGATGACGTACAACTGTGGAGACTGCTCTGGTCCATCCCCCTTCTCTCTGACTCTCTGTCTCTTTCTGTCTCTGTCAAAAACAGTAAAATAAATCTTTTTAAAAAATGCTCCACATGGACTAATTTCAAAATTCAAACTTAATATTCATGGGTTGTATATAAACCTATTTAGAATTTGTTTTTGTTTTTTCACAATTTTTTTGCTTGTTTGTTTTTTTTGTTTTGTCTTTTAACTGAACTGGAGGCCTCATTGCATTCGGGAAGCACACCCCAGTTCAGCATATGGGTCCGCACGGGCTGGGACCGGGATTCAATCCTTGGTCCCCAGGGCTTCAAAGTGAGCGCTTAACCCGCTGAGCCATCCCGACTTCCCCTTACAATTTTGTTTTTAATACAAGACATAATCATGCTTTATTAAGTTTAAAAACCACAAGTGATTTGAGCTTACTTAATAAGAATTCTTCTTTAGAGTTTGCCTTAGTAGCTGGTTAATATCAAAAGCATAGAAAGGCAATATTATCAAATTTGTGCTGTTTTTTTAAAGTCCACAAGATGATTTAAAGGACAAATAAGGAAACCTTGTGCCTCTAGTTATGTTTAATCATGCACATACCCAACCTTTCTTCTCTTTCATAAGCAGATTTGTATCTGTTGCTTATCACCAGAGAGAGTAATCAATAATGATGAATAATCATGTTATGTAACTCACTCAGAAGAGGCATATTACATGGACTTTAGAAGTAAATTACATGAAAATCTCTTCTGAAATGCCACAGAAGTCATTGATGAATGGGATTCATAGAGCACAGTATGGGCCAGACTAGCTTTAGACAGCATAATGGTTTTGCCCATAAGTAAATACGTAAATCTTTGTCATCACATACTGCTATTTCTTTAAGCTGGCTCTCCAGCCATGGGCAACTGTGAACAAATCTTGTATACTTCCTTAACAACTTTCAAAGGAGAAAGCATATATATAATTTTAAACTAATGATAGCTTTCAAAAATAGAAGTTGCCACCAATTTCAGTGGCAGAAAAGTTTATCAGAGCTACTATTAGGAGTGAAAAATAGAATTTCCTACAAACTTTGGGAAGAAAAGAAGAAAAAGTCAGGATTAAAACTTGAACAATGGACTTTGAAAATAAATACTTAAGATATAATTTTATCTTTATTTGGACTGAGATTTAAATTTGCATATAAAACTAGCAGTAATATAACTTCAATACCTTGGATGTAACTATAGACTCACACACTTTGCAAATTTGTATGTGCTTGTTTATTAGACAGCCTATTGATAACAGTTCTGTAATAGATAATTTAATAAATGTGTCACTCTTGCTCTAGAAGTTTGAATCTATATATAATTAAATATATCTGATTTAGGATCATGTCTATTTCCCAGTTTGTCATTAGTAAAAGTCTCTAAGGTGCTTCTGTTTCCTAGTTCTATTTGGTTCATTTTTTTTTTTTTTTTCTATTTGGAAACTAAAACTCAAGGACCTTGAGACTATATTACATAAATATGATCTATTATATACTGTATGATATGGAAAGCTTAATCTACTGTGCTTATATATAACCCAAAATGGCTTGCTGTGTTACCTTACATCTTTAAAAGAGGTTAATGTCTTTAGAAAATGTTCTTACAGAGAACACCTTTCCATTAAGACACTATGCCAATATGAAGCAACTGACACTTGAAATTAAATCCTTATATGAATATGGGAAAGAATTGGCAAGATTTGCTTAGACTCGTAAGGCAATTTTTAATTTTCTCATCAGATTTTTACTCAAATTTCAAGCTTTGCCTCTTTTTTCCTTTCTTTCCTTCTTTCTTCCTGAAGAACGTCTAAGTCATTATTAGAAGAAAAGAGAAACTATGGCACACACTGTCAGAATCCTGAAAACCTGCTTTGTATGAGATCGTACATGTGATAACAAGCAAAAACTATTTTTACAGATTATTTATATGCACAGTATTAGAAGTGACAGACTGAGAAGACCCAGTTACTGATCTTAGGTTGATATATAAATCATAAACATTTCAAACTGATCTTTAACAATAATTCCAATAAAAACAATTTATAGTGATGAGTGTAAATTTGCAACCTAATTGTTCAGTGCACTCATTTTTTGTGAAAAATAATATGAGTCAAAACATTATTATTTGTCTTTTTCTTTTTTCTCCTCTGCAAGAACAAGCACACTGTGCCAAAGACAGCAAGGTTTTTTGCAGACATTTTTGTGTCTTCTTTTTTGTTAGAAGTATTTTATAATTTCCTCTTCAGTTAATGCAGGTTATGCTGAATGACTCAGTTACTCAGATCTTATGTATTGTTCATGTACTGAATCCCAGAGATAGTAAAAGACACAGGAAAACATTATGTACAATAAGTCTTCTTTAACCAAGTATCCACAAATTCAACATGAGACATCCCAAGAGGTGAGAGCTATGAAAATACGCTATAAGGGAAACCTCAAAATTGCCTAGATTTTTTAAAAGATTAATTTTGTTCTTTGAGAGAAGGTGAGAGAGAGAGAGAGAGAGAGAGAGAGAGAGAGAGAGAGAGAGAGGAGGGGGAGGGCCTAGCCCACAGCAGTATTAATAGTAGTACGTTAGTTGTGACATGGTTCCATTCCATACAGGTGAATGTGTGGCCACACAGGGTGGGAATTGATCTAGGGGCCTCCCACATAGGATGTGAGAACGTTTGCCACTGAACTATTTCAGCGGTTACCAGTTGTACAGCAGTTCAGAATATGGGGTTGCATGTGCTGGGCCAGGGAATCGTACCCTGGACCTCGTAATTGCAAGGCAAGTGCTCAACCCCTGAGCTATCCTGGCATCCTGAAGTTGACTGTATTTTTAAAGATTTAATGTGAATGTTTCATTTGGTTTTAGTTAATATGTGTTAACACACACATAGATATAGGCAGAAATACAATATAGAGGCACATTTAAAATAGTTAAGTTTTTCTATATTTTGTAAGCATGTGTACCCTCAAAATCAATATCTACTGGGTCATTTAATCCAATGCTGATCAAAGTATAGTCCACAAATTGTTTACTGTACAGAATAAGTATAGGAATTGACAGTAAGGGATTTACAAACATATAGAAATTTGCAGATTAATTTCATCTGTTGACTGTAATAAAAAAATGGAGAGGCTTTAATTTTGTTTTTAATTTTATTTTTAGATTTGAGTCATGTTATGTCTTCAAAAATGTTGGTCTGTGACATATTGAAAAGATGTAAAAAATCTTTCTTCACAATAGATCTGAGAAGCACTGATTTAAGTTGTAAATAAGAACTTTAATAAAAATATTAGTTTTGTCTTTTATTAGTCAAGCTCTATAAAATCTGTGAATACTAAAATTCTTTGGTAACTCGTTTCAAAATTTGCACGTAGGAAGTTTCCTAATTCTTTTTTTTTTTTTTTATAATTTATTTATTGTTTTTGACAGAGAGAGAGATATATACAGAATCAGAGAAAGAGAGAAGGGCAAGGGCCCAGAACAGTCTCCATAGTTGCACATCATTGGTTTTTCCAGTTTCATTCCACAGGTGGGAGCGTGGCTGCACAGGGCAGGAACTAGGCTGGAGTCTTGCTCCAGTGAGAACTGAACTGGGGGCACTCCCCAGCTCAGCATATGGGCCGCACGGGCCGGGGCTAGGATTCAACCCTCGGTCCCCGGGCTACAAAACGAGCGCCTAACCCACTGAGCCATCCTGGCCTCCCTGTTTTGTTTTGTTTTTTGGTGGGGGTGGGGCTGGGGGGGTGGGGTGGGGGGGGGGAGATAGAAGTCACAAAGCTTTATTTACACCAGCAGGCTCAGAGGAGTGTTGTTCCTACATCTGAGCCAAGTTTCCTAATTCTTAAGTAATGTTTAGTAGATGAGAAAGTCAACTGTAATCAGCCCTAGAAAGAAAATAAATGAGTTGCCTGACTTGTTTCAATTCTTTATCTAAAATAAGGCTAATATATTCAAATTATGTGAATTGTACCTCTTATTTCTATTTACATTTAGAGATATAATGCAAACTTATAGGCTTGAAAACAGTATTTATTAGTTACTCTCATTTAAATTACTACACAATCATATAAACATTCATGTAAAAAGAGCACAGGAGTGTTTTTATATCAACACTATTTTACAAAGAAATATGTCATATTTAACATATTTGAGTAGACAAAAGTTATAAGATGAAATGTTGCTATCTATTATAACTGTTACAGCTTTATACATTTTTAAATTTTTAAAAATGCAGGAAAATATGCCTTCTGAAGATCTTACAGCCTTGCTTGAATAAACACAAATACTTTTCAGAACATGCTTATCTTGTATAATTAGTGTTTTCTATGGTGTCTGGCATAGGAGTTTAAAAAATGGAATATAGTATAATTGTTAACTAAATAGTATTCTTGTAATTATTCCTCAACAACTTTTATGAGACCTTCAGCCCTTCAAAGTCACCTTCTTATTTCTGAAAGTCTTCAGGGAGAATCTCATATATGCTTAGAAATACATTTCCACTTTCCATTTTCACTTCATTCATTCTTTCTCTGGTTTCTGCTCTGGCACTGTGAGATCACATAAGGTGCGGAGGCTTTAAAAACCCTGGAAAGTTAGGAATGTCTGTGAAGGTGCATATCTATTCTTCTGTTGGTGCTGCCCCTGTGACTGATTCCATTAGGATGTCTGTCAGTACTGGCTCAAGGCATTCTGTCGCCTCTGAAATTTTTCTTCTCTGGAAGAACTGGCACACTGTGCCAAAGACAGCAGAATTTTTAGCAGACATGATTATTATAACAGAAGCATCCAGTACTCTGAGCTAAAAAAGGACAAGTCTTCTCTCTCAGCTTCCTGCCCTACGGCTGCTGCAGTGGGCCCTGAACATGGTGCTTTCTGCTCCTGGTAGCTTATTGTTTATTAAATCCTCTCAGTTTATTTATTTTTAATTTTTTTTATTGTTTTTTTTTTGTTGTTTTTTTTTTTGACAGAGAGAGATACAGAGACAGAGACAGAGACAGAGAGAACGGGGAGAACCCAGAACAGTCTCCATTGTTGTACATCATTCGTTTTTTCACATAGTTGTATTCCACAGGTGGGCACGGGGCTGCACAGGGCAGGAACTGGGCCGGGGTCTCACCCTAGCAAGAACTGAACTGGGGGCACTCCCCAGTTCAGCATATGGGTCCACATGGGCTGGGGCCGAGATTCGATCCTCAGTCCCCAGGGCTGCAAAGTGAGCGCTTAACCCACTGAGCCATCCCGGCTTCCCTCAGTTTGTAAATTGTACGTGTGTGTGTGTATGATTTGGACTGATTGTTTCTTTTTAAATATATATATATTTTTAAATTTATTTTTGACAGAGAGAGAGAAAGAGAGAGAGAGAGAGAGAGAGAGAGAGAGAGAGAGAGAGAGATACAGAGACAGAGAGAGAACTGAACTGGGGGAGCTCCCAGCTCAGCATATGGTTCCGCACGGGCCGGGGCCGGGATTTGATCCTGGGTCCCCGGCACTGCAAAGTGAGCACTTAACCCACTGAGCCATCCTGGCTTCCCCGATTGTTTCTTTTTAATTCACAGCTTTTGTTATTCTAGGAATCCAGTATGGACTCATTAAGCATAGGGTAGGAGAAGTAATATGAACAACCTGTATAACAAGCAGGACAGTTACCTTTTCTGGGGAAATTTCAAAGCACCAAGCTTGTGCTTTGACTTTCAGTGGTCTACTTATTACCCTTATGTAAAATGGCCCTGGAAGGCCAAACATATTTGCACTTTAGGATGTTCACAGATTAAGCAGAAGGTGGAATTATTGCATAAGCAATCATTTCTTAGAGCATCATTTGCAGAATGGGATAAGCATAACCTTAAACTTGCTTTATACTAAACAATACATACTTACTCACATAAAATCATGGGTTATCACAAAATTAGCCATGTGTTTCTTTTTCCTCTTTTTTCCTATAGTCTTCCCCCTACCCGGATGTTCATTGTTCATTGTTCAGGTCTCCTACTATATGGTTTCTCCTTACTGAAGATTGAAAAGTAAGCCTAAGTGTTTGGCCTCAATGAATAAAAAAAGGAGATGAAATTGAAAATCATGTTTTAAGTCGTTTTTAAAAATACCTTTACTGTTTATCTAAATGCCAGTGAATTTTCAGCATTTCATGAAATTGTTTTCTTGATGTCCTGTTAATAATATTCATGGTCTTGTGGTCTATCATTGTACTCAATTAACTTTGAAATATGTGATTAGAAATGCAATTTAAATCATGAGATGTTCTAAATCCATGAGGACATATTTATTTTTTTGTGATAAGAAAATAAAATCTTTGGCTTTACATACACAGAATCGTAGATGGAACTGAACCAATTTGATTATTCTTCAACTAAATTTTACTGTGTACCATTTTAGCACTTAATTCTGTCAGTACTTTCTGAGATAGTAGTTTAGTGTAAAGTTTAAAAATCTATTAAGCAGATTTTAACTATCTTGTTTAAAGGAAGAAGCCATGTTTTCTTCCACATCACTAGCTCAAAGGTACTAATAAAAGGTATGACTTATTAGGCAATAAGGATAAAAACTGTAGGCATTCACTTTGCCAGGCACAGTCCAAGGTTGGCATGAAGCCTGTGGGCAAATTACAGTTTTAAATTAATTTAAATTTTTTTAGTACTCTGTGAGTTTCTGAAACAAAATTATGATTGAGAGATTATTTTCTCTTAGTGTTATTTTTATAAAAGAGGTGTCTAAACAAATGCTAGTATAAATCACCCATATAAACATGTTTTAAGATTATAGGAGGCTGCCAGATAAAACAGAGAATGTCCACATTAAATTTGAACATCCTGTAAACAACAAATATCTTTTTAGAGCAAGTGTATCTCAAATATGCATGAGATATATTTATGCTAAAAATTTATTTTTTATCTGAAATTAAATTTAACTGGGTGACCTTTTTTTTTTTGCTAAATCCACAACCCTACACTAGGAACCAAGGAAAAGGATGTCAGAAGTGATGACTAGTTAACCTAGTTAATTAGCTCAATTAATTCTTATCTTTCTTCATTAATAACATAGAAATTATCAACAAGACATCGTAATAGGTAATGCACATGCCAAACTAAATAAAACTAACAAACAAAAAAACATATTTTTGCTCTCTTTCTCAGTAGAGAAGTAAAGAAAACCTTATATCTGAAAAGACGCATTTGTAGCTAAACTTATGGAGTAAAATGTCTTTTATGGGTGTAGAATATATAATTTGAGGTGCCTGTGCTTACAGACTCGCTCTTTACTTTAAAAGGTAGAATCCGCTTACGTGGTGATGTTACAGCATTTATAATTTTCCTCCTCCTCCCCTCCGAGAACATCATTTTCGTTCAGTTACTGCTAGTTGAGCAGGCTGTATATTTAATTTCAGTGGGATTGTATTGTCCTATGAATTTTATATTAGGTTAATGTGAGCCAGAGCAAATTTTCTTTGTAGAGCTGGGCTTAGATTATGTTGAATATTGGCAGGAGTAGTTAACATATATGTCAAAACCACGTGCAAGCCAAAATTGTGAAGAAGTAGAAACAAACACATCTTCAAGTGTAGCTTCAAGGTCTTCTATATAATTCTGATGAATATATTCTGATCACTGTAATTCTACTCATCCTAGTTAGAACATGAAGAAGGAAAAAAGAAGATAACTATTATGTAAAGGTGCAGATGCAGAACACTATTGATTTATTAATGTACACCCTCTAATTATAATTTAATATACTTATATTTTAATAGCTAACATTAAACATTCAACTTATATATTTGTATATCTATAACTTAATAATAATCTTATATTTTTGAAAGTAAGTAAATATTTATTTGGTATGTTTATCAGCATGTGATGCTTTTTTTTCTCCATTAATCAGAAATAAAATGTACTGCCTTTATACTTAGTTGTCCTGTGTTGGTTATAATATGAAGTTAAGATGGAATTGTAAATAGTATGGTTGAGTTTAAGGTGGAAATACTGTTACATTAGCAGAATTTACTGCTGGTGCAAAAATCTCTCAAAGGACATGTCCTAATGTCATTAAACCAGGCATTGTTTGCAAACAAAAAATAGAGTACTTTTATTATCTGCACACAATGATATGTAATACTTACCAAGAATGTCAATAAATGATAATTTGAATAAAAGAGAGCATGAATATTAGCAATACAATTGTATTGGGTCACATAATCCTCCATTAATATACAAAACTAATCTACTTTTTTCATTGGTGCTTGTTAACAATTTCCTGATTGTTCATGTGTCCAGAAAAAAATTAATGCTTGAAGCCCTAAACCTGGTGAATATAATGAGTGTGGCTCCCCATGGATATGAAAAAATTAGATTGTTGGTTTGAGACAGATGCAGCTATAACCAGAGGGAATGCTTTTGTATTCACATCACAGTGGAGCAGAAACATCATTTAGAAGCTTTAATACATATTAATACTATGTTCAAGACAATTATAAGCTCTAACAAACAAAAACTAAAGATCCAGAAGAATGACGTTACTCAGTACAAGAAGCTTCAATAAAGACAGTTATAGTCAGATGATATTTTCATAATTAATTTTAGTATACAAACTAGAATGAAATCTTACATAAATGCACAAGATATATTCAGGACAAAGTCAAATGATACTCTTTACAGCAAAAAGCAAATAAAATGACTATGAATCCACTAGTGATAGTTTTTCTATTTTTTTATGTTAAATAGATTCATATATGTGCTCTCAAAAATGAATTATTTCCTTAGAATTTTATTTGATCTGTTTAACTAATTTCAGTAGAATATTTATTATATTGGTTTTTTTTTAACATGAAAATATATAAAAGTGCCGAAGATCTTTGTTAAGGAAATCATATACCAAAAGAAAAACGATGATCCAAGAGACTCAAACATTATTTTAAAACAATATTAGATATTAGAGGTAATCCACCCAGATACTTTGAGAAGCAAGGGGAATAAATTTCTATATTTTGAGTACTTACTGTAAGCTAGTTGTATGTTTTAAGGCTCTTAGAGCAATCACCTAAGTTGCCATACTCATTTTAAAAACAGGTGTGAAGACGTAAAGGGAATACATGTTTGGTCTAAAACTATAGTACTAATAATCATATAGGATAGAGTTATAAATCCAAACTTGCTACTCAATAGTTACAGAACTTTAGGTAAGTTACTTAGTCTCTACTTGCCTCTGTTTTCTAATCTATAAGATATAAACAAGATTTGTAACTATCACAATGGGTTATTAGGATAAGTAAATCAATTATTTAATATAAAGCACTTAGAACATACTCTTATAACAGCACATAGTAATTTCTGTTCAAGCGTATAGGTCTCTGGCTCCATGTTTTTTCATGCACCACAGAAAAACTGTACATTGAATTCACACTAACAATGAGCAAATATTTATAGCACTAAAAATTACTGTTTTATATAGATTTATTTATTGCCTGTTGCGAGATTAACTATGTTCCTGCACTTAGTATTATTTGGATATTAACTTTATCAATTAAAAGGTAATGAATACCACAAGTCATAAGGGGTATAATACATTCTGTTGTTGCTACCTTTTTTTTTATTTTTTTTTTTAAGATTTTATAGTTTCAGAGAAGGTAAGAGAGAAAGAGAGGAGGGGGTAAGGCCCAGAGCAGTTTCCATACTTATATGTCATTAGTTGTGACATGGTTTTGTTCCACACAGGTGGATGTGAGGCCATGCAGGATGGGAACAATACCAAGAGCCTCCCACATGGGAGGCAAGAAACTGCTTCTAAACCATCTCTGCCATTACCAATTGTGCTGCAGTTCAGAATATGGGTTTGCACTGATCATTATAAGGATTCAAACCCTGGACCTTGTGACTGTGGGGCAAGTGCTCAGCCACAGAGCTATCCCAGCATCTCTTGTTTTGTTGTTATTGTTGTTGTTAACACTAAATATAAACCTCTAAACCTTCTAAACCATACTTGTCCAAAACTTGAGGCCCAGGATGCCTTTGAATGTGGCCCAACATAAATTTGTAAACTTTCTTAAAATTTTATAACATTATTTTGCGATTTTTTTTTAGCTCATCAGTTATTGTTTATGTTAGTGTTAGTGTATTGGATGTGTGGCCCAAGATGATTTTTTTCTTCCAATGTGGTCCAAAGAGACAAAAAGCTTGGACACCCGTCAGTGTGCTGGAGAACCCACAGAAAATGATAGAATGAGTAACTAAAGTATATGAATTTTTAGAAAGCCACAAAGCCACATTACATTATCAATATATTAAGAGATACAAAGAAATAAGTTTCAAAAGTAGTAGAAGAATAGATGCCAACACTGTCCAATTGAACATTTGGCAATAATGGAAATATTCTATAACTACTCTATCCAGCCCAGGAGCCAAAAGTCATATTTAGCTACTGAGTCCTTGAAATATGAGTATTGTGAATGAGGGACTGCATTTTGCATCTGACTGTAATTTAATTAATGTGAATTCAAATGACTACATATGTGGCTGTCGGACAGCCCAGCTCTAGAAAGGCTACAAGGGAGAGCTGATGCCACCCTGGAGGCTGAGAGAGCAGAGTCGGCATGATAGGTGCTTGGTCATTAATTTTATTTTATTTTTTAAGTATTTTATTGTTTTTGACAGAGACCGACAGAGACAGAGACAGAGAGAGACAGAGGGAAGGGGAAGGGCCCAGAGCAGTCTCCATAGTTGTGCATCATCAGTTTTCAATATGGTTTTGTTCCACACAGGTGGGTGGGGGCTGAGCAGGGCAGGAACTGGGCTGGGGGCCTCCCTCATGGGAATCACGCCCCCTCGAGCCAGGGGCCAAACTGAGGGATGAGAACCAAACTGGGGGCCTCCGGATGGGAAGCACACCCCAGTTCAGCATGTGGATCCACACATGCCGGGGCCGGGATTCAATTCTCGGTCCCCGGGGCTGCAAAGCAAGCGCTTAACCCACTGAGCCATCCTGGCTTCCCTGGTTATTCATTTTTATGGGAAGAATGTGACCTTCTGAACCCACAGAAGAAAGACAGTTAGCAGATTAGGTAAACAAACCAAAGTAGGAAGAAATTGCAGATGTGTCGAACTGAGAATTGTTGGTTCATATTGAGTATGATAAAAAGTGAAAAATTTACATAAGAGCCTCAACTTCCATATTTTCTGAAAAAAAAATAGGAATATATGGATCAAATTCATTAACCTCTCTCTGAGGCATATTTTCTTCAGTTGTAAAATGCAAAATCTGGATGAAAAGACATTATTTCATCCTGAAAGTCTACTTCATGATTACACATTATTGTTAGACACATTTTGTTTTTGTTATATTTGTTTAGCACAGTTGTTTATAGCAGTTGTCTAATATCTCCAAGGTCACACCTTCTGTTCATCAGACAGTTCAGTGAGTTTCAGACTGGTGACTAGTCAGCCAGCTCATGAATATTTGCCTTGCTTACCGGGAAAATCAGAAGTGTGAATATGTTTCTGCTGAGAAAAGTAAACGGGCAGATCTCTTTCACTGTGGTTCTTTATTGAAATCTTCTCATATAAACAGTACACAAAATAACTTGGGCAATTATAGCTGTCACTGCTGAGATGAGCTTTATTTTGTCTTAAAATGTATAATTAGTTTTTTAAATAACAGTTTATAACCCTAAGCTATACAAGTATATTAGGTTACGTTAGAATAAATTCATCCTCTGATATAATGTCCTACAATATTCCATTTGTCCTCTGTGGATAATCACTTTATACCTACACAGTGGTTTATTTACTTGGTATACTGTAACACCAGGAAAACATGTGTTTAACAATAATATTTAGTTGATAGATGGACTTTATTTTCAAACTGTTTATTCCTTCCAGTTATTGATTTATAACAATTATTTGCAAATGCTTATTCAGTAAGATTTCTCTGGAATTTTGAAATAATACCTACAGAATGCATAATAAATATGAAACCACATATGTAAAAAAATGTCTAACTTTGGTTTGACTATACTTTTCTTCTAGGCTTTTAAAAATCTAGAGCTGTTAAAATCTTTTTGACCAGTTCTCTGTTTTAGATGATTTCAGCTCTGTTTATCTTCTTTAGGATTATTTGGTTTTCTAAGAATTAAATCTTCCCTTGGAGTGACATAAATTCCATAAGGATTTGAAATACCACAGATTATTCACAGCCTTACTTTTAAATAATTACATTACAGCATAGATACATTTTGATAATGTATAGTACCAAGTAAATAAAATGAATCATTAAAACATACAAATCTATGCTGAAAAATTTATATTTTACCACAAATTCATTCTGTGTCACATAGATCTTTTTTCCTGATACTATTTAATCTTAATAAATGTATTCTAAGACTGAATATTTCTGAACCATAAATATTTTAGAAGTTATTTTGTCAACTCAATCTGTTCTGACTTCATACTTCTATATTTATACATTACATTTTGAAATATATTTGCTATAAAGTAATTGTATAGCACTGGAAAAAAGAAAATTATGTGTTACCTTTGCATAACTCCTTATTTTGGTTTAATACCTTAATTTCATGAATTCCCTAGCCTTTATTTATATCATTTACATGTTATAATTTTTTTCAAAAAACTTTACCTTGGGAGTATTTTTAATATGCATTTTCAAGTACCAATACTTTTGATAGGTCAGACAATGCTAGAATAATGTTTGACATCTATATTCTATAATCCTAGAATAAAGAATTCAAGGAATATTGAGGCATCATTTTTATTCTCCATAATAATCATTGGGCAACAAAGAAAACAAAGTAAAGACTAAGAAAAGAAGAAAAATAAAACTAAATTGCAGTGTTATAACGCATGCTAAGTAACATAGAGAAATACAACAACAGCAAAGGATTAATCTTCCTATTGAAAAGCAGGAGAGGTTTTGAGGGCAACTGTCATTTATGTCAGACTTTGAGTAGCAAATATGATTTTGATAGATAAAGAAGGTACATAGACCAAGAGGGTAGGTTAGAGTTAGCTTCTAGATGTTTTAAATAATAGCTGGATTTCATTTTAGAAAATAGAGAAGTACTGAAGATTTTTGATTTGCAGGAACATGGATTATGTTTCTTGGTTGTTATTAAGAGCCTACTTCTCAGACTTTAGCACATAGAAGAATTACATGATGACATTTTGAATCACAGATTACTTGGTCTCCCAGCAGTGTTTCTGATGCAGTAAATCTTAAGGGCCCCGAGAGTTTGCTTTATGACTAGTTCCCAAATGGTTTGGGACCACTCTTGGTGAACCACTGATAAGAGTAAAAACTATCCATCAGTAGTTCCCCACTGCATCCTAGGTAAGAGAATCAAATAATATGAAACTATTTTTTAAATTAGTAGCCACCTTGTATATTGAAACTGTCTAGAGAGACAAATTCTAAAGTACGACAGATAGATACACAGAATTACAACTGTAATCACATAAATGATAGTAACTAGAGTAAGAAATGCTGGAAACTATAGCACTATTCTACCTGTATTGTCCTGGCAGAAAACAGAATTCAGATGGTTTAAATAAAAAGTGTTTAATGAGATAGTTATAGACACAGTTGAGGTGCTCGGAAGCCAAATGCCACTGCCAGGTGGGATTTCTGGGGAAAGTGCAAACAGCGTTATCAGAATCCATGGAGAGCTGGAGCCATGAAGGAGAGGCTGGTTCGGGAAAGATGTTGGAGTGTTCTTAGAGGAATGCAGCTGCTATCAGAAAAATATTAAATCAGAAAAATATCCCAGAGAAAGAAATACCCCAGAATCTCTGGCCTCTGTTCCTCTGGTGCCTTCTTTTGTCTAAAACTGACCTGAAGCCAGTGCGTGAAGGTTTCCCTGAGGAACGCAGCCCGTGTGATCAGTTTCTGTGAGCACAAATGAGTTCTAGGAAGGGCATTTCTGAAGACTGTAAGTAAGGGACTTGGTTCTGTTTTCCCTTGTATTATTTTAAGCCCTCTTCCAGTTCTTTTCTATGCCTTTGTATTTAGGGAGCAACAGGATGAGCATCAAGCAGCATGGACAATGAGATAAGCAATCTAATTGCTTACTTACTAGGGATTCAGAGGTGGTTTTAGAGCCTCTTTATTAATGGGGCAAAGGTTCAAATACTCCTACTATAGCAGGACCTTAAGCATAAGCACTCATAACTCAAAAATGCTGTTAAAAGCCTGTTATTTTCTCTGAATATAGGGAGATATATGACTGTCCAATTCAAGCCACGCAGAGATGGTTTGCTCTTTCTGAACTAGCTTCTAAGGCCCTGAGGCTTTTTTATAAATATCAAGAAGGCAATAAGAGCTTAGTTGTCCCATCAACAAAGAGGAAGCACCTTTTAGAATTGGTTTAAAAATCTGAAGGTAATTCGATGTGAAATACCAGCATTATTTTATAATTCTCAGCTGCCTTTATTGTCTGTTATTTTCGGACCCCCTCCCATAGTCTGTCCAGAATTTCTGAAGCAAGAGCAGAGGCAGAGTTCATTGCCTAGTGATAGCAATAAGACAATACTTGTCATTCAAAATGATAGAAGAATTCCGATTGCCTTAAATCCTGTGACTTTTCTATTTGCATGCTCTGGATAAAGCAAAGGAAGTAAATCCTTTTTCACCCAAAAATGCCATGCTTAACTCACTCTTCATTTTTTGCTCATGCAATTTATTCTGCTGAAACCACCTTTTCTTATTCTGTGACTACTTGTTAAAATATGTAAAGTATCTCAAATACTATTTGTCTTCCTGTGAATCCTTCTTTGATACTTTCAACATGAAGATTGAATACCTAAGAGCACAATGTGTGACTTGAAAGCCATTTTTATTCTGAAGTACATTTTAACATTTACTGCAGTGATTTATATAGAAATATTTGTATGGACCGTGAACATGGTATATCTGAATAGCTATATGAATGCCTATAAATTAGAGTAATTTAATCTCTCCAATCTCATCTGTACAGTGATTACTATCTAATTTACCTTAAGCTATTACACTGAGCTTCAACTGAATAAATGATGGTTAAAATTAGCACATGGAACAGTCAGCAATAAAAGTTAGTTCAATTACTGATTATTTTTAATGTCTCTTACATAATAGGAAACCATAAAGTTTGTATTACATTGAGAAAAATTAGAAGTTCACAGAAAACTATACTGGAATTTACAATCCTTAATTCTCCTGAGTGCATAAAGAAGGAGAGAGAAAAGATATTTTGACAATTTCTTCATAATTACAAGCTGGGGCAAAGCAGGAGATGCATGTACTCGCATGTGCATATGTATGTGAAGCTTGTTTTAAGAATGGTTTGAAAATACTTTGTAAGGATGAATAAGAAATATCCAGGTGTATCAACAAAAGAGTAAGACAGAAGAGGTGAGAAAATGAGGTCAAAGTAAAAACAGGGATGGAAAGAGATAAAGTCAGTTGTCTAACATTATGAGTCAAACATGAGGGGGAAAAAAAGATGAGTTGGTCAAGAAGAGCAGAACTATTTTTGGACCACCCCCCCTCCCCCCAATTCATCCTTCAACCGTTTTTAAGTAGACAGTGTATCTTAATGTGGTTAACAGTGATGTGTCTAGAGTAATACACAATGTGATTGGGTATTTACCCCTATAAAAAGGAAGGGTGACAAAGCATAACTGTCAGCTTACAATCACAAGAGGTCATTACCCTTGAGATATGTGACTTTCTCAGAATGACTTAATCAAAAGACAGTTTAAAACTTCTTTAAAAAAAGAGACTGTATTTTTCAGAAAATTCATCATAAATTTTGTGGCTCCTTAACTAAGCTTTTGATTATTTCTGTCAAGTGGTTAATGGGGTAATCAGTACTTTTTTTCTTATAATATAAGGCCATTTGATTTAACAGTGTGTCAAGCAGGGGCTATACTTGATAGGTTCTAACAGATGCCTGAATTAAAAGCGATCATAGCTCATTTTAATATATTTTTATTTATTTATTTATTTTTGAGAGAGAGAGAGAGAGAGAGATACAGAGAGATAGATACAGAGACAGGGACAGAGAGAGAACTGAACTGGGGGAGCTCCCAGTTCAGCGCATGGTTCCGCACGGGCCGGAACCATGAGAGATAGAGATAGAGAGAGAGAGAGAGAGAGAGAGAGAGAGAGAGAGAGAGAGAAGGGGGAGGGCCCATAGCAGTCTCTGTAGTTATACATTGTTAGTTGGTAGGAACCAAACTGGGGACCTCCCTCAGGGGAGGCAAGAACTTTCACCTGCACCCTGGTTGAGCTGCAGTTCAGCATATGAGCTTTCATTGGCCAGGGCTGGGACTCAATCCCTAGACCGCATGGTGGTAAGGCAAGCACTCAGCCTGCTGAGCTATGCCAGCATCCCCACAAATACTTTTTAAATTGGTAAATGTAACTATCAGTAATTCATTTGTCCAAGACAGAAACCATGAGTTTGAATTTTTTGTGTATATACCATAGCTTCTTTAGGCCATTCCACCTTCAAAATATATAACTCTTTATTTCCAAAACCATGACAAGTATAAATCTGAAGTAGGGTATACTATAAAACATAAAATCAGAAATATTAAAAATAGAGAATTTTTCTTTGAAGAAGACAAATTCTAGAATAGAAATGAAGATTAATGAGTTAGAAAAACATAGCCCCAAGTTTAAAAAATAGTGAACTAAAGTTGGAAGATGAACGGTTGGCTGAAATACTAGAATAGCCAGCCAAATGTGATATCTCTGTATCTCTCCACACTGACACCCTCCTCCCCCACCCTACCACACACACACTCTTTTTCTCAGAGCTAGGCTACTGGTTTTACCTGTGACCTGCAAGTTTGGGGTTTTGCCTGGTGAGCAGGAGTCATTAGAGAAGCCTTTCCCCTTCTCTGCTCTTCTAAGCAATTCCAGATATAGCTAGAACAAACTAAATTTTTGGAAGAAGAGGGAAACGCTGTATATCTGGTGATAGTTTAAATTTAATTTATTTCTATGGGTGTTCCAATTTCACTATCTTTTTAATATCAATCTTTCATAGTTACCAGTAATTCATTCTATAGCCTTACTTGTCCCTTTTCTTTCTCTGATTGCCTATTTAATTCCTCACATTTTTAAAACTTATTTTAACATCTCTGTGATTATTTCCTCTAGTTTTCATGAGAATGAAAAGAAATAATACTCATGGAGCAAAATTTGTGTACATATTTTAAAAAGGATGTATATATAAATACTGTAATCCTTCCCTTTATTAAAAACAATAAATTTTATGAAAATAAAAGTTAGCCACTTTCTAGCTGAATAGATATATACAGTGTTCCCTCACCACTTCGCGCTTCATGTTTTGCGGCTTCAGTGCTTCGCAGGTTTCCCCAAAATATTCATCAAAAAATAAAAATGAAAAAATACAACCATGTCGGCAGCCACATGGCGGAAAGGAGCGTTGTTTCATGTTGAAGGAAAAGAAAAAACAAAGACAACAACGACCCATCACCGTGTTTCTCTCCAAGGTAAAGCCCCCGGCTCTCCCGTCAGCGCCTCCAGCAGAAGAGGCTCCGAGGGAGCCTAACGCTTCTACGCGTCACGTGACAGCCTCTCCTCCGCCCCCCACACAAG
>PVKE010031472.1:0-19012 GCA_004027555.1 Craseonycteris thonglongyai
ACACCAAACCATTGAGTGTGTCCATAATGCTGGTGCCCTCTCCCACCTCCCCTCCCTCTCTCCCTCCCCCCTCCTCCCCTTCCCTCAGGCAATCACCAAGTTATTGGGTGTGTCCATAGGTCTCTGTGTCTTTGTAACTTTCAGTTTTATATTCCACCTATAAGTGAGGTCATATTTTTCCGGATTCTTTCATTCTGACGTATTTCGCTTAATAAGATGGTCTCTAGGTCCATCCATGTTGCCAGAAATGACTGTATTTCATCATTTCTTATCGCTGAGTAAGTAGTCCATTGTGTAAATGTACCACATCTTCTTTATCCAGTCATCTATCGAAGGGCATTTTGGTTGTTTCCATGTTCTGGCCACTGTGAACAGTGCAATGAATATGTGGGTACAGACATCTTTGCAGATTAAGGTTTCAGGTTAGCTTTAGTTTCTTAATGTGTAAACACAATAGAAGTCTTACAAAGATTCACTGAAATTGTGTCTATAAAGCATCTGACACTATGTCTAGGATATGAAGGGGTGCAAGGAGGTTTTTGATCCTGGACTACAAAATAGTGTTATTGTCATTGCTAGAAAGGAAAAAAAATTAAAAAAAATAAAAAAATAAATTATATATATATATATATATATATACACACACACAATGTATAATATAGGCTATAGTCAGATGATGTATTTGATATGAATATAGAACAGCTAAATGAAAATGCCTAGTAATCCCAAGAAATTAACCTTGAGGTATAGATTTGGGGGTCATCTGTTAAGTTGTGATAGGTAAAACCCAGAGCACAGGATAGAGTCTTGAGGACAGAATGGGAAAAGTCTGAGCACCAAAGACTGAACCTCAACAAATGTACACATGTACTGGGGGAGCAGAAGGAATAGGAGTCAAGAAAAGATGATCTTGAGGTGAGCCAGATAGGATTGAGTGTGACTGAGTGTGGCTAAGCTTTATAGACTCGTCTCTGTGCCAGGTACTTCGCTGAGTGATTTCCTGGTATCATCTCACTTAGTGCACACAACCCAATGAGGTAGGTCATACCATCACCTTTGTTTTTTACATAGAAAATAGAGTGATGCAGCTATGATGAGAGCTGACTTTCTGAACCATGGGAAGGATAGGATCTCAAGAAAGAAGAAATGGGGAAGCCAGGATGGCTCAGTGGGTTGAGCACTCACTTTGTAGCCCTGGGGACTGAGAATTGAGTCCTGGGCCCAACCTGTGCCAATACATATGCTGAACTGGGGTGTGCTTCCCACATGGAAAGCCCTCAATTCAGTTCTCACCCTCTAGCTCAAGGGGGGCGTGCCTCCCATGTGGGAGGCACCCAGCCCAGTTCCTGCCCTGCATAACCCCCACCCAACTATGTGGAATGAAACCATGTCAAAAACTGATGACAGACAGCTATGGAGACTGCTCTGGGCCCTCCTCCTTCTCTCTGTCTCTCTCTGTGTCTCTGTCAAAAAAACATTAAAATAAATCTTTAAAAAAAGAGAGAGAAGAAATGATGAACAAAGGCCACATGCTGCAGAGATGGCAAGAAGAACAAGGTCTAAAAAAAAGGGTAGATTGATTTTACCATTGACATGTCACTTGTCATGGAGTGGGCGCAAAACCAGGTCATAGGAACTGAATGAGTGTTGAGCAAAATGAGACACCAACCATGAGCCAGTTATCCCACAGGACAGCAAGAACTAGATTGGCAATCAGGGTGTCATCAGGGCTTGTTCCTCCAGGTAGGGAAGCAGAGGGAAAGACTTGGTAGAAAGAGGGAGATGGAAGACTGTGGAATATGGAAAGAGATAGTGAAGAGAGTAAGATGCTAAAGGAGGCAGAACAGGACAGGATCAATAATGCAGGCGTGAGGGTTTGTTTTCAGAAGGCAGAGAACCAAACTTGCGTCATGTTCTGCTTCCTTGTTACTCTTTCTTAGAACACTTTTGTTTTCAAAGTTCTAAGAGTTACTTGAAGCACTGGCCCTTCAAGTGTTCTTTTAGTTTTGAGAACAGGAGGAGATCACTACCCATTTTGCATCCAAACTTTAAATAACAATTTAAAACTTTGCTGTGTGTCACAAAAGATGCCAAAGGAACTGTTTTCACAATGTTATGTTTTTCACTCAGTTTTAGGCTCTTATAAATGACAGTTACTCCAAGGTTTTTGCTGTGTTCCTTCCTCTTCCACTCCAAACCCCTCCTCTTTATTATGTAAATCTATATAGCCTTCTAGACTCTTTCCAATAACCTACCGGTATTCTCACATGATCAGAGTCCCTACAAAGAACAAGAGCTCAGAAATTAACCTACATAGCAAGAAACCTCTCACCACCCCTTACTACATCCCCAAGTCCAAGAAAAGAGTGGGAGACTGAGAATGTATATGAACATGTCTCCTTGTCCCAATCAATCATCTGAGGCAATAAAAAAGTACAGAGTCAAAGATATGAGGTATCTATCCCAAAATGAAGTCCTTTTATTTGAAATCCTATCAGACAGAGGTGCTTCTGAGAAACATAAACTGTCTTACCCAATATAAAGATTCAACAGACATCTGTCCTCAACCAACCAGCCAATATTAACCTGAGCATGTTGAATTTTAAATAGGCTGGCCAGACATGCCACTTTAAACGGGACAGAAGACAATGGTGCTGTTTCTTCAAACCCATATGTATAGACAGCCTACTGACACCTTGAATTTAGCCCAGTGAAACTAGCCTGACCACACATACTGTTTAGAACAGAACAGTACTGTCCTTTTCTGTCTCATTTAAAAAGGTATGTCTGGTCAGCCTAATTTTAAATCTCAAGGTGAAATCTTTAGGACTAGCTTGTCCAACCCACACCCCACAGGCTGCATGTGGCCTAGTACGGCTTTGAACGCAGCTCAACACAAATTTGTAAACTTTCTTAAAACATTATGAGATATTTTTGTGATGTTTTTTTTAAGCTCATCAGTTTTTGTTAGCGTTAGTATGTTTTATGTGTGGCCCAAGACAATTCTTCCAATGTGGCCCAGGGAAGCCAAAAGATTGGACAGCCCTGCTTTAGGGAGTTAAGTTTTGAGTGGGGGACCTTTTACACTATCCTGGTCTAGCACTTTCCTATGTACTTAGATCATTAGAACCATGAACATGAGCCATGTATGCATAAAGTGAGGGTGATTACTGCAACAGTTAAGAGAACGGGCTTTGGAGTCAGACAGACTTGGCTTTGAATTTTGGCTCACTTTGGAACTATGTGACTTTTGATCCAATAAATTAATTTCTCTGAATTTTAGTTTCATCATCTGTAAAACAGGAATAATAATACTTTAAAGGTAATTCATAAATGTTTACTGAGCTACCATACTAAAGTGCTTTGCACAATGATCAGCACCCTGTGTACACTCAATAAATAGTCATCATTATCATTAATGCTGAAATACAATTTTCCATTAGCAGTTCAGTCAGATGAAGAGAGATTCCTGAGCTATCCTACAAGGTTATTAGCCACACAGTAATAGGAATGTATGTGGGAGGTGTGTGTATGTGGTGGGGTGGGTCGGGGTAGGAGGGTGGAGGAGAGACAGTCTCTCTATGTACTTAAAGACCACTTAGCATGCAAGTATCCACACTTCCTTTCTTGGGAAATGATGTGCTTACTTGTAAATAGTCCCTTACGCTTTCAGCCCTGATGTCATAGCTGAAAAGAGATATGTACAATGGAAGCATGACTCAGGAGACAAAATGCATCTGTCAGCAGATGTTTCATTAAGATCTGATTTTGTTTGATTAACATCTATATTGACTTGGCCTAAGGAAGCTGTTGCAAGAGATCAAACTTACTGTAGCACTATATCAGTGCTTACAGAATGGTCTGAATTCTGAAAGTTCTTGGTAATGAGGGGATGAATTTATGTGTGATCTTTAATTCCTCCCCACATTTTTTTGTATTTTTCCTAAATGTATTATTTTTCTGTTTTTCCAGTTTTTCTGAAAAGAACGTCTATACTTGTATAATAAAAAAAATTAAGGTCATAGAAGAAATGCATCACCTCTCTTACTAACACTGGTGAAAAAAAGCTAATTCGAAGGGGAACCAGGCCTTTGCTTAAGGTTGGAGACAGACCTGCTGTTCTGAAGGTTTCATAAAAGCTAAGGCCCTGCAGTGAATCTTCGCAGAGGGATTAAGGATATGCCCATGTGGCCTGGCCTTGAACTATGAGCCCCCAGTGGGTGTTTTGCAGTTAATCTAAATTGAGACCCTGACACTTGGCTGAATAACAGTTGGTATTCACATCTGCTTTGCACACCACCCTCTTTGTGGTGATAGAAACTTCTTCCCCTCTCTCACCCCAGGTTTTGTAGGATGTCATTTGTGATGGTTAATGTTACATATCAGGTTGACTGGCCTAAGGATGCCCAGATAGTTGGTAGAAGATTATGTCTGCATGTGTCTGTGAGGATGTTTCTAGAAGAGATTATTAGCATTTGAATTGGTGGACTGAGTTAAGAGCACTTTCATCAATATAAGTGGGCATCATCCAATCTGTTGAGGGCCTGAATAATACAAGAAGGTGAAGGTAGGGCAAATTCACTCTCTCCGTTTGAGCTGGGACATCCATCTTCTCCTGCACTCACACTCGGGCCTCTGGGCTGAGCCGGAAGCTTTCCTGGGACTGCAGTTTGCAGATGGCAGATCATGGGGCTTCTCAGCCTCCATATTCTGGTGAGTCAATCTGCCAGAATAAATCTCTCTCTTATTTACCCTAGTGGTGCTGTTTCTCTGGAAAACACAGTTACACCATTTAAACAGTTCCACAACCAAACTTTTGGGCCAAACAGCCAACTATTTTCTTATTATTAAAAAACTAAAATATTTCTAACTAGAAATCTAAAAAAAGAAAATAAAAATCATCTGTGATCTTATACCCAGAAAGAACCAACACCTTGGTGTATTTGCTCTTAGATTTATTTATACACACATGCGTGTGTGCATACACATACATATACACACTCCATATATCATTCTACATGTTTATTATACCAAATTAGTATTAGAGGATACATGCTCTTAAATAAGCCTTTTTTCCTTTCAATGTATGGTGAGCATTTTTCCACATCTTTAAATGTATTCTTATAATATAATTTTTACATCAAACGATGGCAGCTCATCAAATTGTCACTGGATAACATCTAAATGTCTAGCACTGAATAGAGGCTACAAGAATCCTGGTTCTGTCACTTGCAAGCTCTTTGCCCTTAGATAAGTTACTGAATCTCTCTAAACCTCGATTTCCAGATCTCTAAAATAGTAACAATAATAATATCTACTTTAATGTTGGTGTGATAATTTGAATAAGACACTGCGTTTAAGGTATTTTTCCTGGTGTATGGTAAACACTTAGCTGATACTAAATAGCATTGTTACCATTATTAATATTATTAAGCTTGCCTGGATCACACTTTTCAATGACATCTGTCATCCTGATCCTGCATGACTGTCTATTTCCCATCAGTAATCCCACATTCTTTTCTCTTCTCTGAAGTCATGTAGAAGGGCGGGCTGATAAATTTTGCCTTCACTTAAATAGAAAACAAACAGGAAAAGATATTTTAATGAGATCTTTTTAATATTTAATGAAACATATACAAATATACATATCATTTATTTTCAAAGCTGCATAATTATTTGTCTACAAAATCACCACACACTTCAATATACTTCAGTCAACACTGCACTAGTTTTTGAAATTTGCTCTTTAAAAAAACCAGTGTTTTGTTTTTGAAACCATTTCATCACTGCAGACTTCACCTCCTCATCATAGATGAAGCGTCTCTTCTTTAGTTTGGGGAGCAGGTGGAAATCACTAAGAGCCAGGTCTGGGCTATGTGGTGCCTGTGGCAACACTGAAAAGTCCAGATGTTGAATTACATCTCTTCTTGCAGCACTTGAGTGAGGCCTGGAGTTATGTTGAGGAAGTGTTGGGATTTCTTATTCCAATCCATTTGCTTCTTCCCTTTAATGCAGTTTAAGAGTTTCAATATAATGTTCAGAGTTTATTATTTTTCCTTTTTCAAGAAAGTCTGGAATAAAAACAAACAAACATGCTCAGAATTCCAAAATAGTTAACGTGACCTTCCTGGCTGAGGCCTGAGCTTTGAATATTTTCAGCTGAGGGGATCCCTTATGGCGGTGTTCCATGAACTGCTTTTTGTTCTTGGGGTCATAATGATGGGCCCAAATTTCATCGCCTGCTATGATCTTCCTTAAGAAATCCTTACTGTCTTTTTCAAAAGTTTCAAAAAAAATTGGAAGAACTTTTTCTGCTATTAAGAATTCAATAGCAGCACACTGTTTGAACCGAGTGTCTAAATACTTCCATGTGTCCTGGGTAAAAAATGTAAGCATCTGTGTGTGCAAGGTCAAGAATGGTGGAGGGAGATACCATGTGACTACACAGAACCAGTTATATCCAGATATACCTAATGTAACAAAAACTGTTACAATGGAGGCAAAATTTTCAACCTGCCCTTATAGTTCCATGGCACATTAGTGACCATGTTGGTCTAGAAAGAACAGCTCAGTCCTTTACTTACATCAGTTAGGACATATATATCTAACTTTACATTGTATTAGTCATAGCCATATATACTCTACTGTATACTATCCCATCCAAACCTAAAGAAGACCTTCAATTCAAAATTGCTTTTAGAAAGAGGTTACTGTAATAACAGATTGTGTATAATATATAAAAATGAGGAATAAATTTGAAAGCAACTTAATATTTGAAAACTGCTTCATAAAACTATTAACTTTTTTTTTTTACCATTTTGGAAAGAAGAAAGGACATTTTAAAAAGCACTAGTACTTTAAGAAAAAAAAAATAATATGCAGCCAGCTAAATGAAAAATAACCAAGATATAAGTAATCTATACATTTTAATCTAAAGTTTTTGAAATATATACACAACAAGAAATAAAGTGGGGGGAAATGCATATAGACATTGATGGTATAGGAGTTCAGAAGGAGACACCCCAAGATGTGCTCAGTGGTATGCAGATTATTATGAATTAAAAGCAACCAAACAGAATAGTCATGTGGAGGTAAAGTACAGCATAGAGAATATAGTCATAATGACGTTGCAACAACTATGTATTATGCCAGGTGGGTACTAGACTAATTAGGGGATCACTGCATAGATTATAGAAATATCTAACCATTATACAGTATACCTGAAACTAATATAAAACAATGTTGAATGTCAACTGTAACTGAAAAAAAAAATCAATAAATAATTTTTTAAAAAAGAAACCAAGACCTAGTGGGCTCAAGAGAAACTTCTGCCCTCTCCATTGACAGTCTAGAAGAATTTAAATTAGAGCTCTGGCCCATGATAAGAGTTATCACCAGAAATGATATTTTATCGATCTATATGCCAGGACAAACTAGTAATTATTGAATATGTGCTCTCTCTTCATTGCCTTCTGAAGCCCCAAGGTATCTTTCACATCCTTAGTTCAGAATATGTCATGTATACCTCAGTTTCCTTTTCTGTCTCTGACTCTCTCATGCTTTGTGGGGTTTCCATACATGTATATGTAATTAATCTGGGTAATTTTCTCTTGCTAATCTGTCTCATATCTATTTAATTGTTAGAGGAGCAGAAAGAATTTGAGGGTAGAGGAAAGTTTCTTTCTCCCCACAGTAGTGACTTCTCTCTGGATGACTTTTTAAAACAGGTACCCTTATTTTCCAGTTAAAAAAAAAAAAGAGCAAGTATTACTTTATTGCTTCAAATAAAATTAAAAAATGGTATGTTTTAAAAAGAAAGAGAGAGAATATTGGAATTTATAGCATGTATGATTCCTTCCTTTTAAATAGAGTAGAAAACCAGAAGACGACCTGTAAGGCTCCTTCCCACTCTAGCGATTTGTGATTCTTTAAATTAAGATGATATTTAATTAACTTGAAATGTAGAGTTAGAAAATAATCAAAGTAGCTTATCTTAGAGAGAAGATGACGCAACACATATAATTCATATGGAAAATCGTTTTACTATCAGGACAATGCAAAAACTATGAATAACATTTTTAAATAAGAAAGTAAATATTACATTTGAACTATTTGAGAAACAATCCTTAACATTTTTTAAAATGACTGTCAGCAAGGAACATATATGCTAACAAAGAAATATTATAATTCAGATCATTTCCCAACAATCAAGAAAGAAAATTTCTACCTTGCAAGAACTGTGTAACACTCTCCTAAGAAGCATTGTTGTAGAGTAAGAAATTAACAAATGATTAAACTCATCAATTGTACTCATGAAGTTGAGGGTTTTTTTAGAAAAATTTTCCAAGTTCTAGTAACTTCCAGGCCAGGGATACAACACCCTCAGAAACTGGGGATTTTACCTCAAGTTCATGATCTCTAGGTAATTCACATCCCACTTCTCTTTTCTTTAAGACTGGATGCAGGAGAATCACACCTGGCCTCGGTGGATTTGAAGGCAGATGATTCACCCAACATCTATGAAACTAAATGAACTAACCAAAATAAAAGATAAGAAATGGGTATATGTAAACATTTTCCAGCGAAAATGCCTATTTTTAGTCACTACATCTTTTAGTGTATCAATCAGGATTGGTAGGTGTGAGTAAAGGAAACCAAAAAGAAAATAATGACCAGAGCTCAGTAACTCCAGAGGGTATAAGAATCAGGTTTAGTTAGAGGCAATGCAGGCAGGGCCAATGCTGGGAATAATGCTGCTTGCAGCATTGGGCTGGTGAAGACACCACTGGCACCATTGTTCAAGTGAGTCACTGCAATTAATGCCTCCAATTCTATCAACACTGGTTATTGAACACTGTTAGAAGACAATTCTCCATTGACGTCTTGCATTTCTGCGTATCGTGTAAGCAGAAGCACCGACTGGCTGTGTTCCAGTTTATCCTTCCAGGACGTTTTCAGAAGCTTTGGAAGGTAGAGCTAGTATTTTCCTCTAGAACAAAGGGAAGATACGCTTACTGTCCACTATAAAAGATTTCAACACATATTACAGAAAAAACTAGAATCTGGCAATATCTTTCTTCTTTCTCTGGAGGAATTCTGGTGTGGCCTGACGTGCCCTCCTATCAGTGGACCATGGAAATTTCCTCTCCTGTAACATAACCGCTGTGTGTTCAGGTATCTATCCGGGCCCATCTGCATTGCTCCCATGAGAACTGGGGACAAGTGGAACTAGTACATATGCTGATGTCATGCAGCTTGAGGTGCCATGAGTAACAGAATTCTTTGTCTTTGATCCAAGGGTTTAGTGTCTTCTACCAGCATCCACGAAATGGTGGAAAGTGAGTTTGTTAGCTTACAAGTGGGGCAAAATCTCAGACCCTCACACAGTTTTTGTACCTCTCTGCTAGAATTGTTCCCATTGCTGTCTGTAGAAACTGGAGGCCGTCAATGGAATGGAAATGTCAGTTTCAGCTTTTTCCCTTCTGCACTTCCAATTCTGAGCTCTTTTGGCAGGTGCTCCTATTTGGTGGAACCTAGGTCATGTGCCCATGGCTGGGGTAAAAAAGAGTCTGAGGGAAAGCTGGGATGGCTCAGCGGGTTGAGTGCTCGCTTTGAAGCCCCGGGGACCGAGGATTGAATCCCGGCCCATGTGGACCCACGTGCTGAACTAAGGTGTGCCCCAGTTCAGTTCTTGCCGGGGCCTATGTGGGAGGCTCCCGGGCCAGTTCCTGCCCTGCACAGCCCTGTGCCCGCCTGTGGAGTGAAACTATATGGGAAACTAATGTCAACTATGGAGACTGCTCTGGGCTCTCCCCCTTCTCTCTGTTTCTCTCTGTCTGTTTCTTTCTGTCAAAAATCAATAAAATAAATCTTAAAAAAAAAAAAGAGAAATCCAGCATTTGTTTTTCCAGTTTCCACAGTGGGAAAGTCTCCAAGCATAGTTTGTTCAGGACACAAGCAAAATCATAGACAAATGTCTGTTGCATCAGTAGTTATTCTGTATTTCCCAAATTGACACATAACGAAAATTCTTAGAACTTTGTCAAAGGTTAGATCCAAAGAAAGAGGTCATGTTATCCCTCAGGGAAAGTCTTTAAATTCTAAGGTTCTTAGCAGAGATATTGTGGCGCTTGGGGAAAAAAAATACACCAGATGGCACTCTAAGTGGTAATCACACTTCTGCTTTCTTCTAACTACATTGCATCTAGATGTTATATAGTCTGATTATATTGGAAGAAGTGGGAGGACAGGGAATACTAGTCAGGAGAAGCAGGCAGCTTAAAAAACACACATTGCCAGTGAAAGCATGAAGGTACTAAGAGGTGGGAGGAAGGAATTGGAGATCAAGATGCATTAGTAATATTCATATCCATTACTAATGATTGAATTCTCATTGTTTCCATTCTCTACTGCAGCATAACAAACTATTCCAAAATTTATGTAGTGGATTTAAAACACCTATTTCATGATTCTGAGGGTTGGGTAGGTTCTGCTGGAAAGTGCTGCTGATCCCCATTGTGTAAACTGAGATCACACATGGGAACTCCCAGGCTGGAGCCTCCAAGACGGTGTCACTCATATGTCCGGTGCATCAGCTGGTGGCTGACATCACTGGAGGCTGGGTGGGTTTTTCTGTTTCCGTGTGGTCCCTTGTCTTTTGGCAGTCTAGCTTATGCTTCCTATCATGGCTGGATCCCAAGAGCAGGTGAAAAAGAAACTGGCATGCCTCTTCCAGCCCAGGTGCAGAACTGGAACAGCATCCCGACTTTCACATCCTGTTGGTCAAAGCAAAGCACAAGTTATCACTCACTGATGGCATGCTCAGGAATGGGGAAAATTGGTGACTCTCTTTGAAGACAATTTCCCTCTTGCACTCTAACCAAGTCATTAGCTCACATAATTTTGATGACAATCTCTACAGTTCTCAGATGAGGAAACATGCTCAGAGAAGTTGTCCAAAGTCATCAGTCACCCTTTTAGTAACAAAACCAGAAATGGAACCTGTTTCTTAGATTGTAAAACCTGTGTTCATTTCAATTATGCCATAGCATCTCCCATTTCTGCAATATTTTGCTAGGCATATTTGAAGTATTTGGCCTTTTAGGGGTAAAGTTAAACAACTTTGAGTTCAATACCTTTTAGAAAATATCTTAGCCAGCCCCTTCATCTCACAGATGAAGAAAGAGTACAGTAGCCTAAGTAAGTTCAAGTTCACACAGGAAGTCCAGTCCCTGCTCTGGTGTCCTAACATTTCATCCCATGGTCCAAGCCAAGGTCCAATACTGGCCTCGGGCATTGGTAGGCTCATAGAAAGACTTGCCACGTGAGCCCATTCAAATAATCCAGCTGTGCTTGCAGCATTTCCCCATTCTTTCTTCTGAGTGTTAGGACCTGCCCACTGCTGGGCCCTTTGGGTGTGTTCAGTCATCCAGGAGACAGAGGTGAACCAACAAGTGTGTTTTAACCCTCCCTGTATAATCAGTAGCTACTGGGAGAAGAGAAGTCCTGAGGTGACAGGCTGAGAATTTATACAGGAAATGCAACACTAGCTCCTAGTTAATTCAGCCTTCTTGTTTGACCACCTGCAAATGAAAATATTTGCCTCTGGGATTGTGTCAGAAGCACTGTCTCTGAGAAGGGAACAGTCCAACAACTGTGGATGTTTCTTCTGTGCCATTTATTTGGTCAGGGTTAAAATTGCCTGTGTTAGAATGGAACAGGACAATAGCTGGTAGAATTGGGTCTTAAAAAGGCAGAAAATCCAAGCTCTCACCAATAAGGAGTTTCAGTTGTCTAATAGTGCCTCAGGGAGCTGAAGTGAGCCAAGGTCTAGAAACCATAACACCATCATGGCAGCAGGAAGCTTACTCACCTCTAAGGACTAAAGCACATTCAGACCAAATACACTATGGCCTCTTAGAGGTAGCAGGCGTGAACGGTAGCACAGAGGAAGGCTTTTGGCTACGTTCTGCTACTTGCCGACTGCTGATTTTGAGCAGATAATTTTAATTCTCAGAGCCTTAGTTTCCTCATCAGTAAAAATGGGGATAATAATAGTACCAACAACCTTACAAGGTCATTGTAAAAAAGCACTAAATGAGGCCATGTGGTGAGGTTGTTGAGATGTGAATAGTAAGCACCAATAAACAGTAGCCGTTATTTATTTTTTTAAAGATATCTTTTTATATTTATAGAGAGTAATTATTTTATCTTCAGTGCGTATTTATTTCTATTTTACTTTTGACAGATAGAGAGAGAGACAGAGACAGAGACAGCTAGAGAACCGAACTGTGGGAACTCCCCAGTTCAGCATGTGGGTCCGCCTGGGCCGGAGCCGGGATTCGATCCTCGGTCCTCGGGGCCCCAAAGCGAGTGCTCAACCCGCTGAGCCGTCCCGGCTTTCCCTAGCCGTTATTTTTAAATTCTTATCTTAAGGATCTACTACCAGGACTGAACTAGACCATGTGTGGTAATCATCTGGCAGAGGACTTGGTAAGTGCTAAATAAATGAGAGTGGTTATTATCATCAATATCAAGAAAATGCTAGGCAGTCACTAAAAATGACACCGAAGACTGTTTCATAATATGAAAGTATATCACTATGTACTATTAAAGGACAAACACAGGATGCAAAAAATGTGCAGAGGAATTTATATTCCACAAAGAAATAAACAAGAGTGTGTGCATATACCTGCAGGAAGAAGAGTAGAAGAATATATACTGAAAGAGAGGCCTGTGTTATAATGATTAAAATTGTAGGTTCTGAAGCTAGATGTCTTGGGCTTTAATCCTCTTGTTACCATTTACTAGCTGTGTTACCCTGGGCAAGTTATTTACAGTCTTCGCCTCTCAGCTTCCTCATCTGTTAAATCTATTAAATGATAGGGTTGTTGACCATATGTATTAAAGCTAATACACGTAAAAGAGTGAGGAAAGAGTGAAGGTAGGGAATATATAATATGGAGTCCCTTTAACCAAAATTATTGACATAATGAAGGCTGACAAATGAGGAAAGACTGCTTTCTTGCTCTAACTAGTCAGGGAATTTAACTTTTTTGAAATTCCTAGACCTGTGTCAATGCCTAGATAGACATCTGAACCTCTAGTAACTCTTTCATTAACCCCTGACAGAGGCACATATCTGGGCCACCTGATTATTCACTGTAGGACTCATGTATATTTCCACCTTCACTCAACATCCAGAGCACTGGGACCTGCCCAGATCTCCTGGCACCTATCTTCCAGACCACCTGGCAACTAGCATTCTGACTTCCTGACATCCAGTTGGTAATTGTCCTGGACCAATCCTAGGGCTAAGAATGCAGGATGGAGACTTCTGAAGAGTGTACTTTTTACTATAAGAACTTTTAACTTTTCTCTCTTCTTTGGAACACTTCTGGGATTTTTGCCTAGCTGTGTTTCCAATTTGCAAATTCCAAGAAGCTTGAATAAACTCCTATCATTTATTTCTAGCAAAGCCTCCGGACTCTTTTGAGATCATCTGACATAGACTACGACACAATAAGCACTGTCTATGTGTTTGATAGTGCTATGTATGTGTAGTATGTGGGTGTGGCAAGATTTTTAGGAATTTGTTTCTTCTCTATTTTCTGAATTTAAAAGTTGTTTATTTTAAAAACTAAAATAATCAAGGTTGAAATAAGTCAAAACAGTGTTTTTCAAATGTTTTTCATTGTTTCTCCTTAAAGAAACTTTGTAAACATTTTTCCAAATTGCCCCTACTCCATGAAATGTTAATACCATAGATATACTGTATATCTATTTATGTACTATGCATATACCTGTGCTATAATCATAAAGATTATAAGGTTTTTTTCTCCCTCCAAGAAACAATTTTGCCTGTGGGAGTGCAGGAGGTGTGGTGGAAAGTGTGGGGAGGTTGGGGGGATTGGGAGGGTGGGGAGTGATTTCATCCTTATTAAAAACATATGACTTACAATAAGAAAAACAACTAAATATTGATGGGAGAAATCAAGGAAGAAAAATCTAGTGTCAAAGAAACTTAGTTGGTCAAAACCCTTGTACCAGAAATTCAGACACAGGCACGAACTTATCCTTATTTCATGAGTTAGTTACCATAGGACTGTTTTAGGCTTTGTACCTAGAATAGAAATGAGCAGGCATCTCTACCCTGACAAATATCCATTGAGAAATGAGTGTTGTTGTTGAGAGTATAAAGGCATTAAGGGAAGGAGTATTATTTTTTTTTTTCTTTTATTTATTTATTTCTATTTGAGGAGTATTATTTACTACACAGTTTTATGAATTTATGTAAAAATTTTTTAGAACCTCAAACTCAAAGACATTTAAATGTAAGTGCAGAACTGCATTTGAAGCCAGATAGAATGCTAAATTTGTCACTCTGCTACTTCCTCTTCGGGCTTCTGATTCAGAATAATTGAAAATCACAGTTTCTCAAAGTGACCCACAACTTCCAGCTTCAGGATCATTCAGAATGCTTATTAAAATGCAGGTTCCCAGGTCCTCATCTAGAGATTCTGAGTCATTGCCTATGTGCATATGGGGAATTTACATTTTTTATCAAGCTCCCAAGATTTTAGTAGGCACATTATATAATAAAGATGCTAATGATAGTATTAGCTAAAATACATAGAGTGATTACTAGGAGTAAGACATCAAGGGTTCTGGTATATCCCAAGGAAGAAAAATAACCCAGGAAATTTGATTAATATTGGGTTACTTCAAAACCTTTGAAAGTAAGGCTCAAACGACTTATAGTTTGATTAAAAAAGTTAAGAGGTGTGATGCTTCTTATACACTAAAAGTCATGTTGGATTCCTATCTATCATAGTTGCATTAGTCTTTTTAAACACTGCATCATACAGCTGGCTCATAACATAAATGTGAGAGAAAAACATAAGATGGGGAAGGGGAAAAGAGGCTAAGAATGAAAAAAAAATAAAAATAAAAACTTCCATAGATTAGTGTTCTATGTGCCATCTACAATAGTTGGCCATGAACGTAGTTCCTGCTTATGGTTTTCAAGCCTTTTAGATGCTGCCACTCTTACCACTTTCAAAGCAATTTTAAAACATCAGCATAATAGTGTTTTATTCAGGTCAGTGAATCACTCTCTTCACTTGTTTGAGTGAGTTCATGATTGATAGAGAAAAAGAAGACATGTGTTGATTTGATGGAGTAGTATATGATACTATGGCCTTGGGACCCTGCCTTAGTCTATGATAAATGGCTGGTTGAAAAGGTCTGGGCATTACTAAGAACTGGAGAAGTAAATCAACTTCTAAAGAGGAATGATCAGAATCTGACCAAACAGAGGCTGAGAGCCTTGAACTTTTAACAACAGCTGAACTTAAAAAACAAAAATTAAAAGACCTTTATTATAAAATAGAACAAAACAAACAACAAAAACCTACAAAAACTTGAGACTGTATTTCATACGCTCAGAAGGGAATGTAATACAATGAATTTTTAAGCCCCACAAGAAAGCACACACATATCATCTCTTTTTTAACCACTAAAAGGCACCAGGAGTAAGAAAAAATTGTAGTTTAAGGTGTACAGTAGGTAGCATCCACCATCCTAGGTCAGAGTAGCAAACTCACATCCTACAGAAATAACTTGTCTCATACTGTGAAGCTGGTTTTACTACAAAATCGAAAGAGACTCATAGTGTAAGTCATCCAGCAGATCCCTGAGTCACTGGAGAGATAGTGGACAAATTGTAGAAGTAGGTGGCTATATTTTGAAACAGTCATCCAATATAACCGGATTTGTCAGTAAATATAGTTATTTCTTTGCTATCTTTTCTGATTTTACTAGGAAATATAAATTAACTCTATTGGTCTCAGACATGTTAGTGTTTCAAAAATTAGAAAACATAAGTCATAGCACTCTAATGTCTATAAGCATGATACTCAATTCACCCTTTGTATTCCATTAATGCAACATGATAACAACTATTTCTCTGAGTACATGGTAGAGGATGACACAGAAATAGAACACACCATGGCATTAAGCATTGCATAAGTGTTAAACAATTAGATGACCTATTTTAAATTTAAAATCACAATTAAAAATTTTAAAAGCTGGCTGACCCCATTTCCTCCTCCATTACCATAATTTTTTTGTTTACTAGAAAATTTAAAATTGATTTTCAATTTGACAAGATTTTGTGTCTTGTTAATAAAGATCCTATATTAGTATAAAACATTAGTTATGATTACAATTTGGCTTCTGAATTTTAGACTTAATTTTAAGTGAAGAAACCAAATAAGAGTAAACATGCAAGAGAGTTGTAGAAAGGGATAACAAGGTTCCAATGAATAAAACACAGAAACACAAATATTCTGACTAGGAAAAGTACTTATTTGGTTAGATAGTAGTTAGCATTAAAGGTGTAAAATAAAAATGAAAACTTCTTTGATATTTAAAGAAGTAATAACCTTGTGCAACCAAGGACTTTGTACAGGTTGTAGAAGGAAATAGAAAACTTTAATAAGGTACCCAAACTCTCTCATATCTTACACTGAAGACTATTGGCCTATATGCTAACAACTCTCAAAATCTTTATCTCTAGAACAACTTCTATTCTAAAATTCCAGAACCATATAACATATTTCTTGTTGGATATCTTCACATAGATGTGCAATAGATGTGTCCCTTAAATATAACTTATGCAAACTGTAACAGATCATCTCTCCCTAGCCTTCCCCTAATCTTACTTCTCTTCCAGTGATCTGCCTTTTAGTGAAAAGTGTGGACTCCAAGAAGAAAGATTCATTTGATGTGAACCTCAAGAAGGGGTTCTAAGTAAACTCCCCATGGTCAACTCAGGGCCCAGGTTTTGTGACTAATAAGAGTCTAGTGGTCATTTGCTGACAGTAGCTCCTCACATACTCTATATCAGGGATTCCCAACCCTGGGCCCGCGGGCGCCATGGTGCCCGCAACCCGATTTGTGTGCGCCCTCCATTATTTGACTGCGTCAGAAGTTTTTCATAAACACTAAGTAAAACTATAATTTATTTTTATACATTTATTAGAATTTTAAAATATTGTTTGAGTATCTACACAGGTTTATTATATTCGTTGGTATGTGTGCGATATCGTATGTATAGGTTTTTCCCTAGCTTTCGCCTTTGTACATGTCGCGTCTTGTGTAGCCGCTGCGCTCTTTAAACTCTCCTCCCCCCAACCGGGAGACGCCAAGTTGCCGTTTTGATTGCAGTTGCTGGACCGATTGGGTCGTGCCGGTTAGCTAGGATCACAGTGTTTTGATATATTCGATTTTAAATGAACTAAAAGCGAGGTAGGTCATCTATTATTATGGTGGCAATTTGATATGATATTGTAGTTCTATAACTATTTTTATTTTTATTTTTTTAGTCCTAAAATGAGTGGACCAAATAAGAGAACACAAACCTATAATTTTAACACAGACTGGGAGGAATCATAATGTTTCATTAATTCTAAAGGTAAATGCGTTTGCCTGTTGTGTGGCAGTAGTATTGCAGTGCCGAAAAAACATAATGTTGAACGTCACTTTCAGACAAGTCATACCACTTTTGATACGAATTATCCACTTAAATCTGAAGTAAGAAAGAAAAAAATAAATCAACTAAAATTAAGTGTAACTACTCAACAGACTGTTTTCACTAGATATGTGGAAAAATCTAAAAAGGCAACCATTGCTTCTTTCAAAATTTCTCACATGCTCACAAAGAAGAAAAAACCTTTCCAGGATGGTGAATTGTTCAAAGAAGAATGTCTGACTGCTGCCGATTGTTTGAGGAATATTCTAACAAGAGTGAGATTATGTCGTTGATACAAGACCTACAGTTGTCAAATAACACAGTCACAAGAAGAATACACACAATTTCAAAAGACTTGCAAACTCAGTTAAAGACTGACTTGGAAATATGTGACTGCTTCTCTCTGCAATTTGATGAGTTAACAGATATATCAGACATCGTACAGTTGGCAGGTATGGTGAGACTGGTATTTAGTAACTTCACAGTAAAAGAGGAGCTGTTGCAAATATTACCAATGAAAGGACAGACAAGAGGTGAGGATATTTATAAAACTTTCAGAACATACGCCAGGTCGATAAACATGCCTTTGCATAAGTTGTTTGCGATAACTACCGATGGGGCACCAGCAATGGTTGGTAAAAACAAAGGATTTATTGCCCTTTGCAGGAAAGATGAATCATTTTCAAACTTTATGTCCTACCACTGTATTATCCACCAGGAAGCTTTGTGTTGTGAAATACTGCCCTTTGAACATGTTATGAAAATAGCCACAACGATAATCAACTCTATTCGAGCAGCTCCATTGCAACACCGACTTTTCAAGGCCCTGTTAGAAGATACTGAAGATAAAGAACATGATCTCATCCTGCATACTGAAGTACATTGGCTCAGTAAAGGTAAAGTTCTTACAAGATTTGTGAACTTAATTGACGAAATAAAAACATTTATACATGATAAAAATGAAAATTATGATGAACTAACAGACTCTTGCTGGCTGGTGGATTTGGGTTTTCTTGCTGACACCATGGAAAAATTAGATTCTTTCCATTTGGAGTTGCAGGGAAAAGACAAAAATATAGCTGAAATGATAAGTTCTGTAAACGCATTGAAAGCGAAATTGACTTTGTTGATATCACATCTGCATATCAAGTCTCTCGTGCACTTCCCATATATGAGGAAAATGCTAGTTAACAATGAATTAAACGTGTCATTATTTATTGAGACCCTGCAAGTGCTTCAAAAACAGTTTGAAGAGAGATTTGTGCAGTTTACAAATATCAAGCCAATTGTCTCCTTCTGTATCAATCCTTTTACTTGCCAAATAAATGGAATAGAACTAGCCGCATGTATTGCAGACCTTGTTCAGGGGAAAGCAGAAGAACTAGAGTTAGAAATTTTGAACCTTAAGAATGATATTTTGCTAAAATCCTTAATATCAGAGGACTTATGGAACATAGTCGACAAAGAAAGGTTCCCATT
>PVKE010031473.1:0-19010 GCA_004027555.1 Craseonycteris thonglongyai
TTGAGTTAATTTTTGTATAAGGTGTTCCTTAGATTCATTTTTTAAAAATCTATTCATATTCAATTACTCCAGCACCATTTGTTGAAAGACTATCTTTCCTCCATTTAATTCTTTTCCATCTTTGTAAAAATTAGTTGAGCATATTTGCATTATTGGTCTATTTCTGAATTTCTATTCTATTCCATTGATATATGTGCCCATAGTTCTGCTAAAACCACACAACTGTGATTATTATAACTACATTTGAAATCAGATAGACTGATTCATTTTACAGTCTTTAGGACATAAGTCCTATACATGTTTTGTTAGACTTACACCTAAATATTTTATCTTTTTTTTTTATTGTAACTGGTATTGCATTTTTAATTGCTAGCATATAAAAATGCAATTAATTTTTGTGTTTATTATCCTGTAACCTTGTTGAATGATCATTACTTTTTTCATTTTTTCCTTATATGTATGATTTTTTATCTTGCTGCTCTCTAAAATTTTCTTTTTGTCTTTTAACAGTTTGACTATATGAACCTAGGAACAGTTTTGTGTTTATAGTATATGGGGGTTTTTTGAGCTTCTTAAATCTGTAAATTAACAATTTCCAAATTTGGGAAGTTTTTGGCCATTATTTCTTCAAATACATTTTTTGCCCCTTTCTCTTCTAGGATGCCAACTATAGTAGGTTAGACTGCTTGATATTATTTTATACTGAGATTTTGTACATTTTTTTCAATTTTTTACCTCTCTACTCTGTAGACTGAATAACTTTGATTGACTTATCTTAATATATTTTTATTTATTTATTTATTTTTGACAGAGAGAGAGAGAGAGAGAGAGAGAGAGAGAGAGAGAGAGAAAGAGAGAGAGAGAGAGAGAGAGAGAGAGAGAGAGAGAGAGAACTGAACTGGGGGAGCTCCCAGTTCAGCATATGGTTCCGCACGGGCGGGGCCGGGATTTGATACCCAGTCACTGGCGCTGCAGGTGCTGCAAAGTGAGCACTTAACCCACTGAGCCATCCCGGCTTCCCCATGATTGATCTATCTTTAAGTTCACTGATTCTTTCTTCTGCCATCGCAATTCTGTTAAGCTTGCCTAGCAAAATTTTCATTTCAGTTACTATAGTTTTCAGCTTTTGAATATCCTTTTTAAAATATAGTTTCTATTTCTTTTGGGGAAATTCTTATTTGTTCATTAATTAATATAACGCTTTCCTTCATTTCTTCGAGTACATTTATAATAGCTGCTTTCAAGTCTGTTTTCTAAATCTATTATATGGGCCCACCTGGAGTTTAGTGTCTATCAATTGCTTTTTATCTTGAATATAGCTTGCACGGTCCTGTTTCTTTGTATGTCTAGTAAATTTTGGTTGAAAACTTGACATATAGGTATATGTTGTAGTGACTTTGGAATGATTCGTTTTTCTGAGGATTGTTTTTTTGTTTCAGTGTGCAGTTAAGTTACCTGGATTCACACTGGGAAACTGTCATACTTACTGGGTGTGGCAACTACTGTCCCTGCTCAGTTTTTCAGTTTCCAGTTTCCCTCTTTGTTTTTAAGCCGGAGTCTCTGGTAGGTCTCCCTTGAGCATGAACAGGCTGGTGATCAACAAAAACTCTGGAAACATTTTATAGTTAGATTTTGGGGCTGTCCCTCTTAAATTCTGAATTGCTTTGCCAGTCTAAGTTTTACCTATGACACCTCAAGCCAGTAAGCATTTCATTTCCTGTTATCCAAGTCATGTGTCCAGCTACCACACAGTTCAGACTCTGCATTCAACCAAAGGCACAACAAATTTGCAAATTTTACTAAGGGGCAATTCTGTCTCAAAAGCAGACCTCTTTCTAGTTTCTGCCTACTTCATTGCTTTCTGGTATTTACACATGCATCATTTAGTGATGAGGTAGGGACTTGGGGCATATTCTAGACCTCAGTCCTTGTGCATCTCTCTTCCAACAATTTCCCTTTAAATTGCCAGTTACTCTGCTGATTTGAATTCTATCAATCTTTGTATTTGAGTGGATGCTGGGAGCGTGTGGTGGTTGAAGAGCCTCTCCAGGCAAGAAAGCCGAACATGCAGCTACTCGATACCTTCTCAAATTTCTACTTTCATCTCTTCATCTTCCAGTGGCTTCAAAACTTGTTAACAATTTTTCTAGTTATGATTTTTCTGTAGAAGAAATTTCTCAAACTCCTTACAGTGCCATTCCAGAAAGTTTCCTTTACTATAATTTGATTTGATAGCAACTGTGTGTGTGTATATTTTTCCCCCCTATCTGTAAAAAATTTCAAGAGAGCCTAAAAAATCCTAACTCAAGGATAGAAGTTAAGGTTTTTTTCCTTCATAGTAGCAGCATGCATTTAACTTTTACATGTTATAGTACTCTTTTTTTCTACATCACAAGCTGTGTGAAAAACTCAGAATTTGTGGGTTGAAATGGGTCCTAGAGACTCTAGTCAACTCTGTCATTTTACAAATGAAGAAGCAATCTAGAACTTGCTCAAGATTACTTAATCAGCATATTACATATTACAGCATATTGATTATCTAGTTCAAGTTATTTTCATAATACCACGGTTAGTTGCACAGTTGTATTTTTTACTCACAAAAACTACAATTTCAAAATTGTACTATTATTATTTATGAACAGAGACTATAAAAACAAAACTACATACCGATAAGTTACTTAATTCTCTCAACCTACCTGAAAAAAGCAGAAAGGCTTTGATCACTAGACAAGCATGTTCATACTATCTGAAGGTTTTTGATGAATGTTTCACAATGTTAATTTCATCTTCTATTCAGTTTCCAGTGAGAAGACAGTGTATCTCTTTCCTGTCCCCATTTTCAACCATTAACTTATTTTTGTAACAGATGCTACTTTTCTTGTATGTCATCTCACTATGGCCCTCTGCTGTTAAATTAAAAGATGGTTTTCTGCTCCCTACTCCTTCCCAACTGCAAATGTGAAAAGTTTTTCCATATTTTGGTAATAGTGAAGGTGCTGTATGAAGCCCAAAGGCCCCGGTGTTGTCATGCTACCCGTCTCTCTGCCCTGTTAGCTCCAATGGGTGAAGAACTGTGATCATTAGGTCAAGTCGGGAGGCTGACTCACCTGAGAGCCACTCAAATTACTAAGACCTACTGCAGGAGCACAAACCATCCCAGATTCTGACTAGATAGGCTTAAAGGGGTACATGTCTGGGTCAGAGTTAGTTACTACCATGACTATTGATGAAACAGCTTAAAGTGCACATCCACACTTGACATGGGCCATGACTTTATAGTCATCCCTCTGTATGAGTAAGAGAAATATAGTAAAGGGAGAATATTCTTGGGAATCAAAATGGTATTGTTCCTATAAGTAGCTTCCAATATTTAATAATGTTGCTCTTATTGTTATGGCTTAAAAATCTGCATTCATATTCATTCATGTAAAATAAACTGTATAGAATGAATGCAAACAAAACATATAAGTAAATAAATGTATACAAATGTTGTACCTACTTCCAATATCCTAGTCAAGATGGATAGCAATAGAGACAACTAATTAGTTGGTGAATCTGGGCCTCTTTATCATCCTATTGTTATCTCTTACATTAAGACTTCTTTGACTTGACTATGGGCCTTACTATAGAAAAGTGTGGAAGAAACATTGCACAATTTCAAACTTTTATGTCACCATTTTTATATGGGTAATAACTTTAATAAAGATTGCAGACTAGTAAGTTTCATGAAAGTAGAACTTGCTTATCTTATCATTCTGTCTCTATGTACTATTTAGCATTCAGTACAGTACATGGCATAAATTAGGCTTTCTATAATTAAGTAAATGAATATACGAATGAATAAATGAAGGCAAAGCATTAAAACCAAATGATTATCCTGTCGAGATTATTAATAAATCCTATAGTTTTCCTTAACTCTGTGTAATTCACTGTTCTAAGAGCTCTACGTGAGTATCAACTCTACTGTTACTTACATTTTACAGATGAGGAAATAAGACAATAAGGAAATAAAGTAACTAGCTCATGGTCACTGTGAGTTGTCAGCCAAGGATTTAAACCCAGTCAGTCTGAGTCTAGAGGCCTATGCTTTTACCCACTGTGATTGAGATTTCTAAAAATACCACTTTGAAAACATAAATTTAAGAAGTACTTTTAAAATAATAACAATAACTAGAAGACTGAAGAATTTTTTTCCTATAGCTAGAGAAAAGGAAGTTGAAAAAGTCAAAGTCAGGCATGAAGGAGTTTGTAAAAATGCAGGACAACAGACTTTTAAAACATCCAATGTAGAATACCTTCAAATATTAAAAAAAAAAAAAAAATCTAACAATTCATCTCAAGAGAATTTATCTAAAATCAGAAATTGGGGAAGCCGGGATGGCTCAGTGGGTTAGGCGCTCACTTTGCAGCGCCGGGGACCGGGGATGGAATCCCGGCCCTGGCCCGTGCGGAACCATATGCTGAACTGGGAGCTCCCCTAGTTTAGTTCTCTCTCTGTCTCTGTATCTCTCTCTCTCCCTGTCAAAAATAAATAAATAAATATTAAAATCAGAAATTAAGGTTGTGTTTGAAACTTTTCTTTCACACAGGAGATGCTAAGTCTTTTATGGTACCTTAAGTGACAATAAAAACAAGTAAGATGAAATTCTCTGTTAGCACCAATTCCTAGTCAAATCTTCTTGTTGAGAATTTCTAATGGTACAAGTTTTTTACTGTGCTGATACCTTACCTTTTCTTTTTGCTTATGATCATATCCATGGTTTGGAGCAGTCGCCGTTCCAGGGCTAGGATATCTGTGTCAGTCACATTCCTATAATAAGTACAAACTGTTAGCAATGTTTTGGAGTCCTATCCGTGGGCATAATACAAGGCAGCTGGAGAAACACATAAACCTCAACTGTCACCCAGCAATTCAAGGATCTTTTTCTAGAAAATATTAAAATGACTATAATAAGCAAACACTTCTGGGGTCTTAGGGCAATGGAAGGTAACTAGCTCTCTTGTCATCTTTCCTAGCTGTGATTCAGTGACATTCATGATGCACGTGTATGCACACCTTTAGCTTGGAATTATTTTCTACTGTTCTGCATGTGGGAGAAACTGATTAGCTGAAATTGGTGTTCACTAGAAACATGCCTTTAAGAAGGTAGGGTGGGGGTGAGGAGAGGGTAGAGAGGGTCAAATTAAAATTGCCAATATAAAAATAAATGAATGTAGGACAAATAACAAGGGCAAGCAATATAAGTGATAAGACTTACTTAAGAGTCCTAGGCCAATGCCCATAAGGACAAAGGAAAAGAATAAAAAGGCAGTGTCATAGATCTAACAGTCAAGTATTAATGATGGTGGCATGATATGACATATGTATTCAAGAAATAATGGGGAAAAAAAGAGAGACAAAGTCCTCCTTACCTGAGGAAGTAGGACATGTAGGTGTATGGGCAGTTGACAGCACCAAATCCAGAGAGAAGAGCCATGAGTGTCACCCCAATGACACCCACCCGGCTGATGAGCTGTTCTATGGACAAGATCCCTAAAAACAGCAAAGCACATTAATGCCAGGTAACACAGGTAAGACGGCTCTCCCTACACTTACTGCAAAAGGAAACATCACTGAAAACATCAACCATTACATACAACTAACTTATACCAGCCAAATTTTATTAATACATAGATAGTCTATAATAAATACATAAAAGCCCATTGCTATTCCTATCTCATATGCTTCCAGAATCATCTCTATTATTGGGTGATGGTAACAGTAAAATAACAACTATAAATAACATTCATTTACTGTTATGAACTTGAACAAAGCAAAGTACTTTTAGTAAAAGCTTTGGCAAAAAAAAAAGTCAATCTGATGGAAAAGTATAAAGAGCAGGTAACACTGTGCTATAGTTTATAGTTACCTTTGATGTATGCATTTTCCCCTTAGGTCATAGCTCTTTAGTGTATGTCTTAATTTTTCCACCACTAAACACATAACAAATCCATAAAATGGGCTGAATTTATGGATGAATTAGTAATTCAAAGGCAAAGACATGAGTTTTAGATTATCAGTTGTATCCTAATTATCAGTCATTTCCGATTATGTGAGAATGCTGAAAATCAACTCAGCAGTTAAAAGAAATGCTGCTATCGATGTATTTGGGATAAATGAGAGAAAGCAATGCTGAAGAATAACTCAGGGTACTTGGTGTTACAGGAAAAACATAGTTCTAATTTGTTTTCACTTTCTATTTTCTAGGATAGCATTCTCTTCAGCCATCCTCTCCTATGGCCAGATTCCAGGGCTGCCATTCAGGAATTCTGGGTGGAGTCCTCTTGTTCCCTATTTCCACTACACCACCTTAAAGCCCCTTGGGACCTCTTAGTCTTTTGCTTCCCCTCACCTTCCATTTCCTTCTTCCCTGAGCCTGGACTCCAGGCTTGCTTGCTTCAACATCTCTTGCCAGGTCTCAGTCCCTTCTCTCCTCCTTCTGAGGCACTGATCCAGTGAAGGCCCACCCCCAGATCTGTTCTCACACTCTGCCTTTCTGTGCCCATGCCTGGGCTGCCTAGAATTGCTAGATGCACAAGGGTATCGGCGCCATTACAGGTTTATTGCCACCAGTCTTAACAGGTCTCATAACACTATGAAGCAATCCCTCTCTTGCCCTTGGTCAGCCATCTCTCTCCACTCCCCTAAGCAGATGCTCTAATCCATTTTCCCATTGGTGTTCTCCTTAGCTAATGCCTTTATTATATAGGAAATCAGTTACTGGACACAAACTACCTCCACTCTACCATGAATATTTACACCTGCAATCATCCTCCCAACTTGCCCCTTTCTGAACAAGATGGTCTTCAGAGCTAAGACTTCTCTACTTGTACTTTCAATCTCATTCCCCTCCTAACTACTCCTCTAGGACCTTGTCCCATTGCCTGTTCTCTCTCTTATCTCCAATCTCTCCTTCTTTGCTGGTTCTTTGCCTTCAGTTTCAAGTTTCTTTCCTAAGAAAAAGTCTGTCTGGGGCCTTGAGTTTACCTCTAGTTACCAATCATTTCGTATTACCCCTTAATAGCCACATCACTTGAAAGAAGTTTACACTTACTATGACCTCTGGTTCAAAACCAAAATTTTTTAAAATTGTTTTTGACAGAGACAGAGAGAGAAGGGGGAGGGCCCAGAGCAGTCTGATTAGTTGTACGACATCAATTTTCTATAGTTTCATTTCACACAGGTGGGTGGGGGCCATGCAGGGCGAAAGCTGGGCTGGGGGACTTCCACATGAGAGGCACGCCCCCACGAGCCAGGAGCTGAACCGGGGGGCGAGAACTGAACTGGGGACCTCTTTGCATGGGAAGCACACACCACCAGTTCAGTATATGGGTCTGCATGGGCCAGGGCAAGGATTTGATCCTTGGTCCTTGGGTCTACAAAGCAAGTGCATAACCTGCTGAGCCATCTGGGCTTTCCCAAGAAATTAAAAAAAATAATAATTTGTTGTATTTCTAAACACTCCTTCTTTATTTTATTTTATTTATTTATTTTTTTAAACTTTATTTATTTATTATTTTTGACAGAGAAAGAGAGAGAGAGAGAGATACAGAGACAGAGAGAGAGCTGAACTGGGGGAGCTCCCAGTTCAGAATATGGTTCCACGAGGGCCGAGATTTGATTCCCGGTCCCCGGCGCTGCAAAGTGAGCGCTTAACCCACTGAGCCATCCCGGCTTCCCCTTGCTGTATTTCTTACAATCAGAATTTGAAAGAAAATTTATTTTTCAGTATTAGAAAATTATAAACAACCCCTTCCCCCTCCTCACCACATACACACTCACCATGTTTTGGGCTGAGAATGGGAAATGGATCTCCTATCTTCCAGAAGAAATACATAAAGGTCAACCATAAGAGACAGGAAAAAATCAGTCGCTGTTTATGCACTGAAAAAGAGGAGAGACGACTGTAAGGTTAAATAGGTACATTAAAGAGCTTGCTCTACTTAAAGGCATGAGATCATGTTGACTTGTGCACTTGGCAAATGAGTGATGGGACAATACAAAAAAAATTTTTTTGACACAGAAAGAGAGATAGAGAGAGAGGGACAGAGAGAAGGGGGAGGGCCCAGAGCAGTCTCCATAGTTTTAAGTCATTAGTTTTCGCCCCCGCTGGGGGCCTCCTGCATGGGAAGCACACCCCAGCTCAGAATATGGGTCTACACGGGTCGGGGTTGAAATTCAATCCTCGGACCCTGGGGCTGCAAGACGAGTGCTCAACACACTCAGCCACTTGGCATCCCCAGGAACAATACAAATTTTAGAGAAAGCATCCTTACCACCGGTGATAAGAGAAATTTGGCTGAAATAAAGAAGTGGGTTGAATTAAGGGAGACAATCTAATAGAAGCAGAAACAAACTGTGGCAGGACAAATAACTGAATTCAATATATTTTTTGTGCCAACATTTTTAAGATGCTGTGTGTGAGGGTGTGGGGTGTCCCCAAACAACAGCAGCTACTGAAAGGCAGAAGCGAAGCCCTCCACAGCCTCAATCTACAATAATACGCATCTCCACCTATCTGTGTGCCTACCTGAGAGGGAAAATACTCACAGAGTCGGATGTTGCTCACAATGAAATAGCCAATGTAAAAAGGCACCATGAAAACCAGGATGAACAGAATCACACACAGGCTCATCTTCCAGTGAAAATAACGGGAGCTGAAATACACGTTAGACTATCACCAGAGGAGGCGGGGGCAGCACCTTGCATTCTCTTTCATCTTCCAGAGGCTCTCTTGGTCTTTTAACTTTGAAAACCATTCTGAGGCAGTCCATGCACAGATACAATGCATGATCAAGTTTCATGTTTCTGTTCCACAGCAGGGCCAAAAGTTAAATATGAAAATGACCAGTATCGCTGAAGACCTGTCTCAGCCTATACACAACCAACCCCCAAAAGAGCACCCAAAGAACAAGATTTTAGCAATGATTTCCCTATACTCTTTAAGAAAAATACAAAGTAACTGAGTGATACGTTGCATACGAGACTATTAATTATAAATGAGTTAAAAGTTAAGGGACATCATCTACAAAAAATTGTAATTTTGGAGGAAGCCAGGATGGCTCAGTGGGTTAAGTGCTTGCTTTGCAGCCCTGGGGATTGAGGATCAAATTTGGGCCCATGTGGACCCATATGCTGAACTAGGGTGTGCTTCCCATGCCAGAGGTCCCCAATTTGGTTCTTGCCCCGAAGTTCAGCCCCTGGCTCGAGGGAGCATGCCTTCCATGCAGGAGGCCCCCAGCCCAGTTCCAGCCCTGTTCCGCCCCCCTCGTACAACTATGGAGACTGCTCTGGGCCTCTCTGTCTCTGTCAAAAACAATAAAATAAATCTTTAAAAACAAAACAAAACTGTAATTTTGGTTTTAGAATATTTGAACCATAGTCCTTTCTATCATTACTTAGATCAACAGTCAGCACACTAGGGTCCGTCAGCATGCCCGTTTGTTGGTATATAGCCTATTGTTGTGTTGTAGGAAAAGACAAGTGCGCCCTTGGCTTCATGCAGGAAAGAGTTCATTGTGAGCTAATATAGAGAGTAAAGTAAAAGTTTATTTAGCAGAGAAAATTAAGAAAACAAAGGCCACTCCCCAGGCAGAGTGGCAGTCTCTAACTGCTAGTGGAAGAGAGACAGAACCCCCTCCACCTGAGCTAGGATTTATATGTGTTTTCTGCTTCCATGGAGAATTCACTGATATGGGGGGAAAGGAGGATAGAAGAGCACTGGTATGTTTATTCTTAACTTCAGTAAGATGCAAAAATAGGTTTGTAACTCTTATAAAGCACAACCTGTGTTTAATGTGCTGTGGGCTTAACTACAGGGATGGTCCTAATGGGCTCTCTAGTCTTCTGGAGAGATTGCTCTAAGTGACAGATTCACGTCTGCTTGCGTTCTGTGTCTTAGAGCACACAGGCAGTGGGCTGGGAATCCAATCTCTTAGTTTCTTCTTCTGCAGAAATAGTCCTCATGCCCTTTCCCTATATTAGCTGCTTTTGCTCTACAACAGCAATAGAAATTATATGGCCCATAAAACCTAAAATATTTACTATCTGGCAACTTACAAAAAGTTTTCCAACCTCTGTTAGAGAGCAGTGAAAATTCCAGGTTGCAATATTATAAAATTTAATAACCAGCAAGTAAAATAACACTGGCCTCTTCTCCATAGTCATGGGATCTGTACCCAGCTCATCTGGAGGGTCTTCTAGAGTATTGAAGAGAAAGTTGAAAAGTAGGAGTCAGAACATATTCCTGTTTTATCATATTCCGAGTTCTTAATTTATCCATCAAGGGTCCATAATGATCGATTCTGATTCTCACAAAAGGAACCTAAGAATACAGTCTCTGTAAGTCTTAAGTGTCCGGGGCCTCTAATGAGTAACACAGCTTAACTCAGCACTGACTCCTGACTATAGAGTCAAATGCCACTTTATTCTTCATAGCTGATTTATCTATACACAAACACTGGCCTATAAAAAGTCAAGCTTGCAGTTTAACAAGCAAGAAATATTTTGGGTAGACTGTTTAATACACTAACAGGTATGTTATCTGGAGGGGGGTTAACAAATCTTTAAAGAACACTCTAAGTTCAGTCAGACTTGACCATGCTTGTGAAATCAACAAAGCTAACTAAGTTAAGTCTTCAGTTCTAGCCCTTAACTAGTTCAGAGAAAGTCCGATCTTTTCAGTTGGCAGAATAATGTGGAGGGGCATTCCTGGGGTTTAGTCAGAGAACAACCTGAGTGAAGCTGAGGACACAGGCTCTCAGAGCCACATTCTCAATCAGTGTTTCCAAGCTAATGGTCAGACTTCTTCCCTGCTGTTTCACAATCTTTGTCAAACCAGTTACTAGGCGGCTGGGATCCATATTTGGTGTTACTAGTACAGTATGGCAACTACCCTGTCCACATGGTGGATCTTTTCAGCTTTGGAGTCCAAGAAAGTCTTTTATTGCAAAGAAAGTCACACAGGTCTCCCCAAGAGGAGCACTCATTGGTACCCTTACTCACCTGCTACTTAATATTCCTAAGATTTCAAAGATGATGAGCTCAAACATGGTGCAAGAAAATGCAAAAGTCACAGAGAAGATCACCTGCACAACGTACTGACGCACCTGGTAAGAGCCAAAGAGAGACTAAGTCATTTCCTTGTCTGAAGTCCTAAATCCATAACCTTCTGGTTACAACTCAAAAAACTTATTTTCAAGAAATTCTCAAGTCATTGGAAACAGGGCCACAACAATAAGTTGCCTGGTACTAAACGATGAGATGAAAGTAGTGACGTGGCTCACTGGTCCTATCATCCTCTTATGCACAGAGAATTTAAGGCACAAGGGAATGACGTGACAGGGTCATAAGTGGCACTTAGGATTTCTGATGCTCACTGACCAAAAAAATGAGATTTCTGTAAACAGGTTGGAGCTAAAAGGGTCTCTTCAATACTCCGTAGACCTTGGACCAGTCCTGGAATTCTCACTTTACGGGAGGCCTTGAAGTATCGAGCAAAACAGAAGCTCTGGAATCCTGGCCTCTCTAGGAAACAGCCCAAACTTCCAGGGGATGTTTAATGGAGAACATCATAGAAATGACCTCAAAGTAATCTATAACCATTGAGCTCATTACTAGAGGAGGAGGATTAATTAGGAAATATACAGTCTAGGCTGGCATTTTTCTGAATTCAAGGCTTAAGATAAAAACCAGATAAGCCTTAGGATGTTGGTATGAACTTAGGATATAAGATCTGCCATTTAACACTGAAGATCAGACAGCCAAACGGACAGGAACATTTATGAGACATCATAAGTTAAATTCTCTCCCAAAGAATAACTATCTGCTATTGGTATGTATACTGACTGAGATGACCAAGGCGTGATATTTCCAACTCCTGGCTTATGGGCTATACATGACCTGCCTTTTAGAAAAAGTCAACTAAGCCTAATCATATTCTCCAAGTTAAGAATTATATAGTACTTGGGGAAGCTGGGATGGCTCAGTGGGTTAAGTGCTCACTTTACAGCCCTGGGGACCAAGGATCGAATCCCAGCCCCAGCCTGTGCCAACCCATATGCTGAACTGGGGAGTGCCCCCAGTTCGGTTCTCACTGGGTGAGACCCCGGCCCAGTTCCTGCCCTGTGCAGCCCCGCACCCACTTGTGAAATGAAACTGTGGAAAAACCAATCATGTGTAACTATGGAGACAGTTCTGGGCCCTCCCCCTTCTCTTTGTCTCTGTATCTCTGTATCTCTCTCTCTTTTTCTCTGTTTAAAAAAAAAAAAAAAGAATTATATAGTACTCATTAGGCAAAAACTTCCTATCTTGGAAGTGAACATGACCTTATTTTAATGGAGGTATTCTTCTTGTTCCATTTTAAAACAATTTAAATTCATACAGTATTAGCATAATCAAAATGATTTCTTCTTACCTCATAGTCCTTAAACAGTTGGCGCATGAAGAAAAGCCACCCAAATCCAAAGAAAAATATCTGGAGGAGAAAGAAGATAGAAGGTCAATACACATAATCTTTTGAGAAATGCCATATACAGAGTATTTTATGACAAAGTCTGCTAACTAGATAGTTAATTTATTTCAGAGATTAAAGATGAGATCTACTCATATAAGATTTATTGATGTCCTCAACATTAGTAGATAGTGAAACACTCCTCAATTTCTGAAATTATCCATGTTTTAAGTTAAGACAAAACTTAAAATATTTTTCCTGTATCTTATAATCATTTAATGAGCCAGAGAAGTTAGCAAATAAAAAAGAAGTCAGTGAAACTTGCTTTCTTACAGTTGATCCCTGTTTGCAAGAATTAAAAAAAAATAATAATTTCATGGGGAAAAAATTAAGATTAACAACAACAACAACAACAACAAAACAAGACAAAAGAGCAAGGGTAGTAGTAGAAAGGCTGATATTTTTTGTGTTCTTTCATGGAGCTTTCTTCGTTTCTCCACTGTATGTGGATTATTCTCCTAACCCACACAGAGTGGCTTTCACCTCAGTGCAAAGCCCATAGGATGCAGGATCCCACTCTGCCAGCTTTGGTCCAAGCTGGCATTAGGGACAGCAGCCACATGACAGCTCTGTTCAGTGTTCTAAAGCTGGTTTGTTTTTCACTGATACACAGAACCTTCTCTACACACACACACACACACACACAGACATCTGGCCTAACTCCTCCTGTACTGGCTAGGAACTTATTCGGAGAATAAAATTCTTCTCTGCTTTCCCACTGACAGTAAGAGTAGGGTGAAGCTTGAGTAGGGTCCAGCAGAGGTTCCTCCCATGTCCTTCCTACCCACCAAACCCATATTTTCAGCCATACCAAACTGCCTTTGGTTCTTTTCCTTTTCTTTCTTTTTTTTGACAGAGAGAAGGGGAAGGGCCCGGAGCAGTCTCCATAGTTATACCTCATCAGTGTTTTGATATAGTTGCATTCCACACATGGGTGGGCATGGGGCCTCACAGGATGGGGACCGGGCAGGGGGCCTCCTGCATGGGAGGTTTGCCCCTATGAGCCAGGGGTCCTCCCACATGAGAGGTACACTCCATGCGGGAGCTGAACTGGAGGCTTCCCACATGGGAAGCTTGCCCCAGGAACCAAACTGGCGTGGGAAGCACACCCCAGTTCAGCGTATGGGTCTGCATAGGTTGGGGCAGGGACCGGGGTCTTGATCCTTGGACCCCGGGGCTGCAACAAGAGCCCTCAACCTGCTGAGCCATCCCGGCTTCCAGCCTTTGGTTCTTTTGACACAACACTGCTTGTATCAGGACCTTTGCAGATGTCCTGACAGGAATTTCTCTCTAGCCCCCTCCCTACTTACCTTTCAGGTTTTAACACAATTACTACTACTACCTCTGGAAGGCATCTCTGACCTCCCAAATAAAGATAAGTTGCTTTTTTAATATCATTCTTATTGTATCCTGTATTTTCCTTATGAAAGCACTTACCACACACTTTTAGAAATGCTAAGTGCCTGAGGGCCATCCCAGTCAACACAGAAGACAGATTAGAAAGGCAGGACTGAGACACACCTAAGAGCTGAAGCCACCAAAGTAGGCAAACAATCCTCTAGGAACAGTATGTAGAACAGGGAGAGCAAAACACCAAGAAGAAAACACTAGGGAGGGTGGGAATAGGAAGAGACCAGGAAGGAGAAAGAGAAGGAGGGATGGTCGGTCAGAGAAATAACAGACATGCGGAGAATGTGGTATCCTGGAACCAAGGGAACAGAGTATAAAGGAGTGTCAAATGAAGCAGAGAGGGCCAATAAAAGTAGGACTGAAACATGTTCAGAGGACTTGGTAACTTGAAGTTCAACGCTGACCTTAAGGAAAACAGTTTGAATAGTGAGATGGAGGCAGAAACCAGACTGTAGCAGGCTAGGGGTGAACTGGGGGGTAAGGCAGGACAGACCATGAGCACAAATTACCCTAGGGAGAACCAATTCTTTAATAACTGTCCTGCTAGTGGCCAACCTTTTTTTTTTATCTATAGCTAGTTTTTAATGTAGGAGTCATTTTTTTGTAAAAGCAACTATTATTTAACTCATGTTTCGAGCCTTCCATGCAATCATAAGACTTATCAGTTCCAAAGTACACACTAAGTCCCAAGGTCAAGACTCTGCACAATTTTAAAAATACTATGGTAATTCTCTTTGTGAATAAGAAGCTATGCACCTTCTGTTTTATTTGCAAAATTGAGAGTGCTTGTCTCTTCTGCATGCTTTTCAGATACTCTGTTTTGTCAGAATTTACATTCCTCTTGGAATTAATGGATTCTCCAGTTACTTTTTTCATATTGTATAAAAGTCCTTTTAAGCTTTCTTGTCAACATGAATGGAGCCCACAATGAAATATTAAAAGTATAGATCTCTCTTTTTCTTCCTTTTCCCATCCCCTCATATAGAATATCATTTTTGCTTGTTTTCTTTGTTTAAGGTTCATTTCATAGTGGTCTTGGTGATATATATTATTTTCTTTTTTATCATCTCCATTATACACACTACCGCTTAGTCCTAAATACTTGACTTCTCCAGTTTCAGTCATGACTTTATAAGTCATATATAAACATGGCCTCTAAACTCTGAATTTAAATGTCTCCACTAGTGATGGTTTATACTAACTAAAGGGACACCCAGGTATTTTCTATCTGTGCACCCCTTTGCTTTTCTTGTTCTAGATTCATGGATCCAAGCTACTTTCTCATACCCTCTTCTTTACCTATGGATAATAGTCTGCACTTGAACCACTGCTAGAGTTTGTCTACTAACAAATACCTGTTAGTGCCTAACATATGCCAGGTCCTAGGGATAGAATGGTGAATGAGTGCACTGGCCACTGCTCTGAAGGAGTTTATAATCTGTGGAGGAGATGGACAAGTAATTACAAAACAATGTGACAGTGGTATAATAAGGGCAAGGAGGCAAAGGGTACTATGGAAGTACGCAGAGGGACTCCTAGTCCAGTCTGGAAGACGCTTCTTGGATGTTCATGCAGAAACCTGAAGGCTGAATGGGAGTTAGCCAGGAAACAGAATTGGAAGGGCCCAGGAAAAAGGTCCAAAAAGAGACAACAGACTGGAAATCTGAAGGCATGACAGTATGGCCAGGTTAAGGAAGTAGAAGAAGTTTAGTAAGGTGAGAGTATAAAGGGAGAAATGGTGAGAGCCAAGGCTGGAGAGGTAAGAGCTGGGGTCTCATCATAAGACACCCTAGAAGCCATATTAAGGATTTGAACTTGAACCTGGGGCATGGTGAATGATCTCTATACCAAGATGTGTATCTGAGGCTGACCAGCTTCACTATATGACCTGTAATTTCAGATTTCATTTCAAATACATCTTTCAGTTCATGTAGAACAGAAAAAACGAGGGGCAGATGTTTCTAAAGTAACCACACCTCTCTAGACAAGTGCTTTTTATAAAGAAAAATTTACCTGGCCCCTGCTATGTCCCAGCAATGGCTCTAGATGCTTGAGAACACAGATATCCTGAACCTCACGGAGCTTACAGCTAATAAATCCACAAATAAACAGTAGTGACAGATGCTAAACATAAATTAAAAAAGGGAAACAAGACAGAAGGTGGCTGGAATGGAGGCTACTTTGGGGTGAGGTAAAGCCCTCTGGAAGTGACACTTTTACTGATACCTAAATGATGATGAAGTAGCCACATAAATATCAAGACAGAGAACACGCCATGCAAAGGATTCTTTGGGTCTTAGTTCCTTATTTGTACAGAGCAGGTATGAGAATTAAATTTCATATTCCAGGGAAGCTGGGATGGCTCAGTGGGTTAAGTGCTCGATTTGCAGCCCCGGAGCCTGAGGATCAAATCCTGGCCCCAACCCAGGCAGACCCATATGCTGAACTGGGGTGTGCCCCCAGTTCAGTTCTTACTGGGGCCTATGTGGGAGGCTCCTGGTCCAGTTCCTGCCCTGCACAGCCCCGCACCCACCTGTGGAGTGGAACTATATGGAAAACTGATGCTGTCAACTATGGAGACTGTTCTGGCCCCCCCCCCCCTTCTCTCTGTCCCTTTCTGTCTGTCTCCTCTCTGTCAAAAAACAATAAAAATAAATCTTTAAAAAAATTTTCATATTCCATGTAAAAATTAAAGTAGTATGTGGCATAAAGGATCAGAAAGCCATTTTCTTGGTTCAACTTACCAATCATGTTCATGTTAAAAATGTTCGAAGCTACCATTAACTGCCAATTTCCTCACTGACATTCTCATTTTTATTCTGAGTGAAAAAAAAGCTACTTAAATACTGTCATTTTTCTTGAGTTGGTACTAGGGCTAAAAGTAACCCTGAGTTGTCACCAAGGGCAAAGGAAGCCTTAGAAAAGTTTGAAAACCAAGAAAATTGCATGTCCAGATTTCTGTACATCAATACACTTAAATATTATGCAGCCCAGGACAACAATAATTGTAAAAACTATATAAAGCATGGTAAATTTAAAAATAAAAAAAGTTAATGTATTAGGGAGTTCCCTGTTTCATACTTTCTAAAATGTTTCAATAAAAGTTTTTCAAGAGATAAGGACAATGTTTTCCTGTAATGACAGAAACATCAGGATGGAAGGATATAAAAACTGATCAAAAACCAAAGATTTCATTTACTTTAAATCCCCAAAATGAACTGCCTCTGTCATTTGCCACTTGAAAAAAAAGAACAATTGGGGCGGGGAGGGAAGACCAATTAGGAAAAAAATACTTTGTAAGTCACTGGAAAAATGAAGGGGAAATGGTCAACAATTAGACCGTCTGAGCGTCTACAAATATGAACAGTTGGCCAACATATTTATTGAATGCCTGCGCTTGGAGAGGGGATGGAGCTATGAATACCTCAGCATCTTAAAAAAGAAATTCATAAACAAAGGCACAAATGGTATCAGTGCTGTGATAAATGCTGTGAAGAAAAGAGATTAACTCAACGTGTAAAAGCAAGAGGCTCACTGGCTGAAACTTCCATACAACAGGGACGACCAGTGTCTTAGTGACGTTTTGTACCCTCAGAGCTTTCAGATACAAGTTCAAAGTTCGCTGAATGTACGAATGAATGAATGAATGAATGAATGAATGTGGCCGGTCAGGAAGAAAGGAGGGTCAGAACAAAAGACCCGGATGCAAGCACAGCAAACGGGATACAGAACGCGGTGTTAGTGCGCAGTGTGTGCTTTAAGGGGCTCTCAGCACCCGGCTTCAGGCTTTGACAACTAGCCCCCCAGTGGGTCAGCAGCGCAGTCCAGAAGCTTCGGGGCGCTTGGGGGGCAGCTCCCTTCTTGCCGCACCGGCTCTGAGCGCCGAGGCCACCTGACCGCTTCCCAGCGTGGACGAGAAAGTGGGAGACGGGGGGATGGGGGGAAGATGGGGCTGCGGCGGGGGCGCCAACGGCCCTCCGCAGGACACCTGGAGAGAGCGGAGGGGACGGCACTCAGGGAGCCCCTCAGCCTCCCGGGGCCCGGGCACGGGGGAGGCAGGCCCTGGATGACTCGGGAGGGGGAGGCTGACGGGGTCCCGTGGCCGGAGGCCCTGGCTCACCTGGGAGATAATCATGAATCCGGAGTCCATCAGGAAACTCATGGCGACACGTAGGGAGCGCTCACACCTCCACTTCGCACTCCTCCAGGCCACAGCATGCTCGGACTCCAACCCCCTCACACAGGCGGCCTTCGCCCCGGGGCCGCCACCCGGGTGGCAGCTCGCCAGCCCCACGCCATCAAGCTGCGTCCCAGCCACCCAATCAGTGGCTTCACCCAGTGCTTTCCGCCTCAGGCTAGGAGTGGGCGGGGCGGGCCGAGGCACCTGGGAGCTGAGCCCCGGGGGCGGGGCCAGCGGGGAGACGTCATTCTGGGGGCGGGGCTTATGGAGAGGTGGCTGGGCTGAAAGAGGAGGGATAGAACACTGGTCTAAAAATGCAAAAGCAGGTGTAGTGTAAGGTAGTATTTCCATTTCTGAGGCTGAAGACGGTACGGCCTCAGCTAACATCTTGTTTTAAGTGGCAATTTCATTTTGTAATGGTCATAATGGTCATAGCTAATAAGGTGAAGATGATTATTATGATTAAGACAAGTCAAGCATTGCATTCTAAATGTTAAAACTTATACTTGGCTTCACAAACAATTGCACAATTATAGCTGAGAGGAGAGTGGAAGGGCAGTTGAGATTTTAACAAATACAGCTAACCAAGCAGATTTCTGATAACAAAAACACACCATCTAGAACAAGGGAGTGATCATCTCATACTTGGTACCCATCAGACTACACCTGGAATACTGCATTTTTTGTACCACACTCTTAGGTAGGCGCATAGATGTAATGGAGCATGGTCAGAGGTGAGACACCAGGTGAGGGCAGACGAAAGGATTGAGGAAAGAAGACTCAGGAACATAACTGTCTTCATGGGAAAGAATATGTAGAATTGATATGGCCCTAAGAGGTACTTGTAGGACAAGAGACTGGAAATTAAA
>PVKE010031474.1:0-19010 GCA_004027555.1 Craseonycteris thonglongyai
TAATCTTACAAGCCAGAAAATTTGAAGAAGATTTTTGGAAATATGTCAACCGAGAAAAATATCCCAGTATCACCAAATGTAGCGAATATATCTATTCTTGTTTCGGATCTACATACCTATGCGAATCGGCATTTTCGTACTTGAAGCTAACGAAGACTAAACAACGTTCTGTCCTGACTGATTCCCATACTGAAGACTCTTTATTATTATCTTTGTCAGGATATACACCTAATTATGAAACCTTGGTTAGAAACATGCAAAACTCAGTCTTCCCATTAATGTTAAGGCAACAAAGTAAATTCTAAATCTGTCTTTATCTGTAGCTACTTTGAATTAATAAATATTGTTAATAATTATCCATGTTCTTTTAATTCCCTTGGACGTGAGTTTTTTGGCCCTTTAAATAATTATTGTTGTTGTTTTTTTACGTAGGTAGATAAGCCGTATATCTATATTTCAGTACGAGGTATACTCAGCGAGCTATTAATAGATTAGCAAAAATTAAGTCATATTATTCCTTCATGATAAATTTTCCTGCCCCCCTCAAAAAAACGCTAAAGTGAAATATTGAAATCAAATTATCAGCCATACTGTGCATTTTTATAACAACTTTTTCATATTTACGAACAAATAGTACAACTTATATATTGCAGTTGATAAAAAAATTAAATTGCATTTTAAGTTAGTAAAAATCTATCTCGAAAAAGTGTCGGAAAATCGAATTTTTTAGGTACTGCATGTACGAAATGCTGCTATCAAAAGTTGGGTCTGGAGATTTATTTTCTTCCTGAGCCTATATTTCGAAAACTTAATAAGTGATTTAAAAAATAAGAAATAGATTTGAACATATATTTTACTTATTTACCCAAACCTCACTGGAATGCACCTTATACTGAAACACAGTGTATAAACATAGTATGCATTTCACACCCCTTCTTCCCCCTTAGGCTACGCCTATGACAACAAGTCGATCGCGACACACTTTTAAGATAAAAAGTAGATCTTATATACAGAAAGGTTGGCCACCCCTGGCCTATATAATATCAAACAGTCTTCCAAATATATATTTACATTTTGGTAACCTTATTTACGCAGATGCACTGGATAATATTTAAAATTTTTTTTTTTTTTAAATATATTTTTATTTATTTAGACAGAGAGAGATACAGAGAGAGAGACAGAGAGAGAACTGAACTGAGGGAGCTCTCAGCTCAGCATATGGTTCCGCACGGGCTGGGGCCAGGATTCGATCCCTGGTCCCCGCGCTGCAAAGTGAGCGCTTAACCCACTGAGCCATCCCGGCTTCCCCTGGATAATATTTAATGTTATAATTTTTTTATTTAGACTGAGACTGTTTATAAGTCATACTTAACACTTTCCACAGCACCACATTCCTTAAATGTACTGTATAAGCAAACACACATTCAAAGTAAAGGCAGTCTCCCTTTTAGGCACAAACAATCTCTAGAAATAAATGTCTTGAACATCATCACTCTTAGTGAATGGATGGCACAGCATAATTCCCTCCTGGTGGGAAAAAGAAAAATAGAATCACAATGTCCCTTTCTTCATGATTCAAATAAATCTCTTGTCCCCCTCTCCTAGATTTATAGTAGTACAAAAGAGGAGAGAGGGCTAGACTGATAATTAGAGAGAACACAGCTGGTGCATTCATCTGTTAATATGCTCCCTTATTTCAATATTTGTTTTTAATGAAGCTTTCTTCACTCCTCTTAACCTTTAACTTGCATTATCAGCTGCAAGTGCCTTGTACACAGTGAAAGTCCCACTCAACATCTTATTCCTGCTTCATAGAAAAATTGTGAACTCTTTAACTCTTCAAACTCTTTAGTTTGAAAATAGTTTAAGTGCTGATTAAATAGACAAAATGCATGCAACTCAATTGCTATTAGATATTCACTAAACATATGATATGCTGGATATTCTAGCATTTTTGGGAAATATAAACATTTAAAAAATTAAAATAGGGGAAGCCGGGATGGCTCAGTGGGTTAAGCGCTCACTTTGCAGCCCCGGGGACCAGGGATCGAATCCCGGCCCCGGCCCGTGTGGAACCATGTGCTGAACTGGGAGCTCCCCCAGTTTAGTTCTCTCTCTCTCTCTCTCTCTCAAATAAATGAATAAATAAATTAAAAAAAAAAAGTTTAAAAAAAATAAAAATAAAAATAAATAAATTAAAATAGCCAAATTTTCCTGAAAGAATTTTCTTTTTTTTTCTGCCTGTGCTAGCCACTCATATTTCTTCTCATCCACACACACATATGCATTTAAAGTTATTCCAAATACAGGAGATAATGCTTTGTTTTACCTTTTTGCATAGAAAAATAAATTACTGCCAAAAGGTACAAAGTAAAATATATTGTCAAAGAACTATTTCTGTAAGGATTGATTCCTTCAGAGACATATTTTAACAGCAGTTATTCTAAGAAGAATGTATTAGTTTAAAAAAACACTTTTAAATTTGCAGGTGCACAAATAGAGTATATATGTAGAGTATATATATAACTTATGTATATTGGTATGGGCTTCCATAAGATAAAATTTACATTATTTTGATTGGAGTTTTCATGTTTCATTAGTGTGGAGGCTATTTCAATATTATCAAGGTTAAATTTAGGATTATGTAGCATATTTTAAAACCTGTTATTTGTATATATATTCAGACAATTCTTACTAGCATTAGTAAGAATTAGTATTCTTAATAGCATTAGATGTTAAAATATTTTCTTTATTATCAAGAGAAACTAAATCAGAACCAACTGAAATTCACAATTTCATAAGTTTAACTCAAATTTTACTCATTCCAAATATGATTTAAAAGTAACTTTTTACAGCTCATTTTTTAAATTATGTGTAAAGACATACCATAAAATAAGTGATTCTTTTCATTTAGTAATCAGAACAATGTACTTCAAGCTATTCTCATGAAAAAGGACTGACTATGCTTTGAATATGTTTTCAGAACAAATACTAAGAAATCCTACTTATCCATCTCAGAATCTTGACAGAAACTAAGCAAATAATTTAACTTCTAGATGACTTATTTTATTGATAAGTATTCCTATTGCAATAGAGCGTTGTTATTATAGAGTTTGATAGAAACATACTGCAAATATATTTTCTTTTCATTCTCAGACATCTCCAACGAAAATAATTTTCCACATCTAGATACGTATATATGTATATGTGCATGCATTTATGCCTGTACTTGTATATATGTATACACACATGTTTACATGTATGTTTTGCATTTATATATAGAGTGTGTGTGTGCATATACATGTGTGTGTGTGCATGTATGTGTGTGTGTGTGTGTGTGTATACATATATATATATATATATATATATATATATATATATATATATATATATGAGCACTCCCAAGAACTTTTTCCTATTCTGACGATATAGAGCAATATCTCTATGTATTTTATATCAGGTCTGAATAAACTTTTCTCTAAAGGGCCACATAATAAATATTTTAAGCTTTGCAGACAATATGGTTTTTATGGCAACAATTCAGCTCTGCCATTGTAACATGAAAGCAGCCATAGTACACAAATGAATGAATTGACTGCACTGCAATAAAACATTTTTTACAAAAATAGGTGGTAGGCTAGATTTGGCCCTAGAGTTACCATAAGAAATTACCATTTATTTAATGGCTTAAAACAGTGGGTTACACTCTCATGGTTCTGGATCCCAGAGGTCTAAATCAAGGTGAGAGCAGGGTTGATTCTTTCTGGGCACTCTGAAGGAGAATCAGTTCCACAACTCTTTCTTAGCTTTTGGTGGTCACCAGCAATCCTTGGTGTTTATTTTGCTTGTCGATGAATCTTTCTAATCTTTGTCTCGATTGTCATGTGGTATTCTCTCTAAATCTGTCTTTGTATCTCATCTTTTCTTTTTTTTTTTTTTACAAAGAGATCTCACACCTTTGATTAAGGCCCGTGCTAATCCAGTATAAACTCATCTTGACTACTTTATTTCCAAATGAGGTTACCTTCAAGGTACTGTGAATAAGTATTCCAGTGTATCTTTTAGGGGGACACAATTAAATCCATAACAATTCCATGGGCTGTAATTGCCTGACTTTTTGTTTAAATAATATAGAATTTATAATGGGTGGTAAGGAGTAGATAATAAAAGATTATTATGCCAAAATAATTTTCTCTACGATTTATTTTATCGTTAGGAAGTGAGAGAAAGACAAGGGAGGACCCAGAGCAGTCTCCAAAGCTGATACATATACATAAGTTGTGGTATAGTTTTATTCCACATAAGTGGATGTAGGACCACATGGGGTGGGAACAAAACTGGGGGCTCCCACATGGAAGGTGAGAACCTTTACTGTGGGGCTCTGTAGTTACCAGTTGTGTGGCAATTCATCATATGGGTTTGCACAGGTCGGGACCAGGAATTGATTAAAATACTTTTTTCATGAAAATATTTCATTGCATATTTTAAAGCTAGAGTTACAACTTCATGACTCGTTTGGTTATCAATTGCTATATAACAAATTATCCTAAAACATAGTTGCTTAAATAATAAGTATTTATTTTTTCTTATGAGTCTGTGGGTTGACCAGGAAGTTCTTAACTTTAATTGCTTCCTTCAAGGCTCCATTTTCAAATATAGTCACACTGGATGTTAGAACTTCAACATATGGATTTGAGGGCAAGACATATTTAGCCTATAATACCACTAAAATATGAGGGTGGACTGATAAATTTTGCCTCCACCGTAAATTTTTTTGTTGTTGTTGTTATATTAGAAATATCTGGATATGATTGGTTCTGTGTACTCACATGGCATCTCTCCTCCATCATTCTTTACTTTGCACACACAGAAGCTTACATTTTTTAACTAGTGCACAACAAAATGAAAGAGTGTTTAGACATTTGGGTAATACAATATGCTGTTACTGAATTCTTAACAGCAAATTGCTCCATTTTTCTTTTTTTTTTCTTTTTTTCTTTTTGAAAAAGAAGGTGAGGATTTTTAAAAGAAGATCATTACAGGTGATGAAACTTGGGTCCATCATTATGACCCTGAGAACAAAAACCAGTCCATGGAATATCGCCATCAGGGATCACCTTCCCAGCTGAGATAGGAGCTTTGAATTTTTTCTACTGAAATAATTATTATAGGAAGCAAACACATTCTTACATAATTATGGAGAGTACTTAAGAATGCAAATATCCTTTAGAGAAAGATAAAAGAATGAAATTACTTAGACCAGAATATTAGTCCTTTCCAAGAATGCATTTTTATTTAGACATTTTTGATTTTTTGTCTGTTTTGTTTTAGCACTAGTGTTGCATTTGTTCTCATTGCTATGTATTACCTATATGCCCAAAGTATAATGTCTTCTCTTTACTTTTCTCCTCACATAGTATAAACCAAGTTAATCAATGCAAAATATACACATATGAGCCTATTTTTCTTCCACAATCCCAAAACACACTCACTAGGGGGAGAAGTTAATTGGGATAAATCATTAGAGTACAATAATTATTTATTATATGATTATGAATCCTTCAAATCTTGTGATAGTTTCATTACTTAGTCCATTGATTTCGGGAAACAGCTTCTATTACTTAAACAAAGCTACATTTTCAATGGATATTGGAAATGTCAAAAAAAGACATTTTTCTATGCATCATGCTTAACATTCAATATCTAATTTTTTAACATATGCTGGCTTATTACCTAAAATTACTTATTTGAGCAACTTGAGTCTAGGTATAAAGTAGATAAATTAATTTATTAATTGTCAATAAGTTGACATTTCTTTGAAAACTTTAGAAACTTTACATATATTTTGCAATAGTATTCAGTTGACCCATTTAAAAACTCAGTATTTGAATAAATATTATATTATTTTGCTTTAAATTATGTTTCCAAACACTGTTTGCATTTTATGTTAGTTTATAATTTTTCTTATTGATGTAGAGTTTACTCTTGTGTTTATGTCTTGAACCAATTAATTTTATGGAATTTATTTTGGATTTATTCAGCTTCATTTTGTAAGCCAAAATTTTTGCAAAATAATTTAATTTAACCTGGATATAAAAATTTCAGAGGGTGTTAGGACATTAAATAGCATAACAAAATACTCCCCACATAAGAAATTTGGGGAAAAAATTATTTTTTGTACATCTAATTAAAAAATAAGTAAATTGCACTCCAATTCCCAAATTATAAAAGCTATAATCTTAACTAAAGTAGTTAAGTGGATTTGTGATGTAATCATACTATCATACTGAAAATAGAATACAGGGGTCTATATCACCAGTGCTGCTATCAGCATTGTTTCAAAATTTCTTTCAGTATTTTTTCTACAAATTATTGGCTTTATTCATAAAGAGTGAAGAGCTTAAAACTGTATATATTTCTTATACTGAGAAGAAAACCACTTATTAGAAAAGTGCTTAAAGTTAATGGAGAATAATCCACTATGGTTTTCTAATATTTCTACTAAATCTCAAAATCATAAGTAATGACTGTTATTATTAGAAATTTAGTAGTATCCTAAAAATATCATGTATAAATAAGATATTTTATATATAATATACATATACTGTACTTAAGAGACTTTGTTGAGCTTTTGGTAGGACGATTTATGCCAAATTACCTTTAAAGTTATAAAAATATATTTATATAATTAACATATCAATAAAAGAAGAAAATTGTAGTAAATAACTATAATCAAGAATGGCATAATTTTAAGGTTGTTTGACTAAGTGAATTATAAACTGTTTATAACTTTTATATAAAAGAGTACACCCATGATTAATTTGATATAAATCTCTAGTAAATTGCAAAGAACTCTATAGTGATAGAAAGTAGATGAGTATATGCTTTCAGACTTGGTATGGGATGATAAAGAAAGATGGGGGAGAGATTACAAAAAGGTGTGAGAGTTGGGGAAGCCAGGATGGCTCGGTGGGTTGGGCGCTCACTTTGCAGCCCCGAGGACCGAGGATCGAGTCCCGGCCCCGGCCCGTGCGGACCCATATGCTGAACTGGGGGGTGCCCCCAGTTCAGTTCTCACTGGGGCGAGACCCCGGCCCAGTTCCTGCCCTGTGCAGCCCCGCCCACCTGTGGAATGAAACTATGTGAAAAAACCAATGATGTGCAACTATGGAGACTGTTCTGGGCCCTCCCCCTTCTCTCTGTCTCTGACTGTATCTCTCTCTCTCTCTGCCGAAAACAATAAATAAATCTTTAAAAAAAAAAAAAAAAGGTGTGAGAAAATTTGGAGTAGTGAGCTATAAGTTTGTGATGGTTGTTGATTTTGGTGATGGTTTTACAAATGTATACTTAAGCCAAATCACGTCAAATTGAACAATTTAAATTGGTACCATTTATTTTATGTGCATTATATATCAATTAAGCTATAAACATATATGTATATTTGTTACTTTCAGTTTTATATTCCACCTATATGTGAGGTCATATGTTTCTTGTTTCTTTCAGTATGACTTATTTCGCTTCATAAGATGGTTTCAAGGTCTATCCACGTTGTCACAAACAGCTGTTTTCATCTTTTCTTATTGCTGAGTAGTATTCCATTGTGCAAATGTACTACAACTTCTTTATTCAGTCATTTACCAAAGGACACTTTGATTGTTTCCATGACTTGGTCACCGTGAACAGTGCTGAGATAGACAATGGAATACATATATCTTTGTGAATTTTCCAGGTTTTTTTTTTTGGTAGATATCCAGGAGAGCGATTGTTGGGTCATATGGCAATTACATTTCTAATTTTTGGAAGAATCTCCATTCTGTCTTACATAGTGGTTGTAACAATTTACATTTCTACCAACAGTGTATGAAGATTCCTTTTTCTCCATAGCCTCTCCAGCACTTGCTATTCCTTGTTTTGTTGAGTATAGCCATTCTATAGTTTAATATAGAAAGATCGCTTTAAATTGAGGTCCATTGTCTCAGTCTTTCTACTAATACATGCAGAAATATAATACTGGAAAGAAATTGGAATATTTTCTTTTTTTACAAATGCACATATTAATGAACTGGCTTCAAAGACATATGGTGCTCATTCAATATATCTACTTGAAAGGTATATAGAGCATAGTACAGAGTATGACAACACAAGTTGTTTTAATTTCACACATATAAATATTTGCTTATTTACAGTACAGTTTCTCAATTCTTTCTTCATATATCTCTATAAAAGTACTACAAATTTTTGTTTATACAGTGCACAGAAAACAATGTCATTTGCCAATTAAAAACACAAAATTTGGTTCAATAGAATAAAATTTAGTTTTTAGTATTTGGTTATTTAAAGGATCCAGATGCAATTATATTGATATTTTGATTAATTAATGTTCAAGTAAAAAATAAAATAATAAAGTTCAAGACTCAAGGATTTTGAGAAGGTAAAAGAATATGTATAAGAAACATTATTCCAAAAAATTAACATCAATATATTGCATTTTTTTGCCTAAAATTATAGATAAATATTTTATTAGTAGCTATAATATTTAGGGTTAACTTTGATTTTATATATATATTTGTTTTTGTTTTGTTTTTTAAATTAAAAATTTTTTTTTTAAATTTTTTTGTCAGAGAGAGAGACAGAGAGCGAACTGAACTAGGGCTCTCCCCAGTTCAGTATATGGGTCCACACGGGCTGGGGCCGAGATTCGATCCTCGGTCCCTGGTGCTGCAAAGTGAACACTTAACCCACTGAGCCATCCCAGCTTCCCCTGTTTGTGTTTTTTTCTTATTTTTATTTTTCAATTACACTTCACATACAATACTATATTGATTCCAGGGTGTACAACATAGTGATGAGATTTTGTTATACCGGTACCTTAGAAAATTCTTATTTCAATATATCTGGTTTTCATTTGACACTGTATATACTTATTACAATGCTATTAATTGTATGCCCTATGATGCACTTTACATTCCTATGACTATTTTGTGACCATGAATTTGTACTTCTTGATTTTTACCCCTTTTTCACCCACCTCTCCCAACCTTCTGCCACCACCCCAACAAATCTAGTACCCATCTGACACCACCCATAGATATTGCAACATTATTGATTATATTCCATGTTATACCCTATATCCCACAACTATTTGTAATCACCAAACTGAATTTTCCAATCTCTTATCCTTATTTTAGCTCCTTTCTCACCCTACCACCATTTGAAAACAAACCAAAGGTTTTCTATATCTATAGTTGATATATAACTATTGACATTTTATTATTCATAATTTTGCTTTTTTATTGTTAAATTTACTGGGGGTGGCATTGGTTGATAATAATTACACTGCTCAAGGTGTACAATTCTACATTACATTGTCTCTACATTGCATTATGTGCTCATCAACGAGAATCAGCTCTTTTCAATCACTATATATTTGATGCCCCTCCATACTCCACCCCCAGCTCTTCCTCCCACCTGCCCTTTACCATCAGGTAACCAATGAACTATTGACTATGTCCATGAATTTTTGTTTCTTTGTTACTTTCAGTTTTATATTCCACCTATAAATGTGGTTGTATGTTTCTTGATTCTTTCAGCCTGACTTATTTTGCTTAATAAGATGTTTACAAGTTCCATCCATGTTGTCAAAAGTGGCTATATTTCATCTTTTTATTATTACTAAGTAGTATTTCCTTGTGTAAATGTACCACAACTTCTTTATCCTGTTATCTATCAGAGGACACTTTGGTTAATTCCACAATTTGGCCACCTTGAACAGTGCTGCGATGAACATTGGGGTACATAAATCTTTGCGGGTTAAGGATTTCAGGTTTTTGGGGTACATACCCAGGAGAGGGCTGGGTCATATGGAAATTCCATTCCTAGCTTTTTGAGGAATCTCCGTACTGCCTTCCATAGTGGTTGTACCAATTTACATTCCCACCAGCAGTGTATGAGGGTTCCTGTTTCTCCACAGCCTCTTCAGCACTGGTTATCTCTTGTCTGATTGATTATAGCCATTCTAACAGGTGTGAGTTAGTATCTCATTGTGGTTTTAGTTTGCATTTCCCTAATTGCTAGTGATGTTGACCATTTTTTCATGTATCTGTTGGCTGTTCATATGTCTTCAGGAGAAAAGTGTCTGTTTAGGTCTTCTGCTTATTTTTTAAATTGGTCCGTTTGTTTTTTTGTTGTTGAGTTGTATGAGTTCTTTATATATTTTAGATATTAGCCCCTTATCAGAGGCATTATTTGTAAATATTTTCTCCCATTTGGTTGGTTTTCTTTTTACTTTGTTGGCGGTGTCCTTTGCTGTGTAGAAGCTTTTTAGTTTGATATAATCCCATTCATTTATTTTTGCTTTTACTTCCCTTGCCTTTGCAGCCAAGTTCAAGCCCAAGGTCTATAAGTTTAGTGCCAACACCTTCTTCTATGCACTTCATACTTTCAGATCTTATGTGGAGATCTTTAATCCACTTTGAGTTAATTTTGGTATATGATCAGACTTCTTTTGCGTGTGGTTTTCCAACATTCCCAGCACCATTTTCTTTTCTCCATTGTATATTTTTGCTCCTTTGTCAAAAATTATCTGTCCATATATTTGTGGGGTTTTTTTTGGGTTTTTAATTCTGTTCCATTGGTCTGTATGTCTATTTTTCTGCTAGTATGAAACTGTTCTGATTGTTGACACTTTGTAGTATACACTGATGTCTTTTATCTTAAAGTAGAGTCGCTAACATTCCTTGTAATACTGGTTTTGTGGTAATGAATTTCTTTAGCTTTTTCTTGTATGGGAAGTTCTTTATTCATCCTTTGATTTTTGAATGATAGCCTTGCTGGGTAGAGTAATCTTGGTTGCAGATCCTTGCTTTTCTTCACATTGACTATTTTGTGCCACTCCCTTCTGGCCTGCAAAGCTTCTATTGAGAAATCAGCTGAGAGTCTTTTGAGAACCCTCTTATAAGTTACTAGTATTATTTCTATTTCTGCTTTTAGGATTTTCTCCTTGTCTGTAACCTTGTTCATTTTAATTATAATGTGTCTTGGTGTGGGCCTATTTGGGTTTATTTTGTTTGGGATACTCTGTGATTCCTGAGCTTTTATATCTGTTTCCTTTACTAAGTTAGAAAATTTTTCAGTCATTTCTTCAAATAGTTTCTCAATTTTTTTGCTTTCTCTCTTCTTCTTCTGTTACTTCTATGATGAAAATGTTGTTACACATGGTATTGTCCTAGAGGACCTTTAAAATATCCTTATTTTTTTAATTCTTTTTTTTTCTTTTCTAATTGAATGTTTTCTGCTACCTTGTCTTCTAATTAGCTAATTTGATAATCTGCTGTATCTAGTCTGTAGGTCATTCCTTCTATTGTGTTCTGAATTTTTTATTGTATTTTTTATTTTGTACTGGTTCTTTTTTATGGTTTCTGTGTCCTTTATGCTTGCTATCTCTCTGTTGAATTTTTTCTAAGTTCCTTGAGCATCCTTATCACCATCATTTTAAGCTTTGTATCTGAGAGGCTGCTTGCCTCCATCTTATTTAGATCTTTTTCTGAAATTTTCAGTTGTTTTTTAATTTGAGACATATGTTTTTGTTTCCTCATTTTGGATGCCTGTTTGTTTCTGTTTCTATTTATTAGGTAGATATGCTATTTTTCCCAGTATTGCTGGATAGCCTTTTGTAGTAGATACCTTATGGGGACCTGGTACCATTTCTCTGGTTACCTGTGCTGAGTGCTCCTGTAGATTCTGGTTTTGTGCCAATTCTGTGCCTGGAACTACTCAGAAAAAGTCTGAGACCATGCTGATACTGGTTGCTGCCCAGCTGTAGACTGCAGACTTAAATAGTTCTCCAAGAAAACTACAAAGTGTGGAAGGCTGGCTGCTCACTGCAGAAAGTGCCTCTGGTATTGGTGAAGTTGGGTGGGTGGAGTGGAGTCTTAATGAGTCAGCAGGGTAGAATGAGCAGAGCTCACCAGAAAAATCAGTTTCAGATTGGGCCATGTGGGAGTAGTCATAACAGGACAAATGGCATCAGCAGCTGGTTACATGAGGTGGACCCACACAGAAAAAATGGCAATTGTCCTTTGGCCCTTGCCCCAAAGCCACACTCCTCAGTCTGTTCTGTATCCCTCCAATGCCTCCTGAGTCACCCTTGCTCTGCTGAAGCCCAGGGTGAATACTCATGAGTGACTGAGTCTGCACAGCCACTTTAAGAGGATGTCTGGGCTTCCCAGAGCTTTCTGTCACAGTCTGATGTTGTGGGGTTGCTCTTCCTAGCACAAGCACTCTGGTCTGGGAGACTGGTCTGGGGCTGGGGTCCTTTGCTTCTCTGAGAGGAACCTCTGCAACTGAGCTATCTCTCCTGATTCTCTTCCTCCATAGGAGGTTTTGTTTCTTTCACATTTGCTCCCCTCCTACCAGTCTCAATGTGTCCTCCTCTTTTTTGTGCCCTTAGTTATAAAACTTCTTTTCAGCTAGACTTCAGATGGTTCTCCAGGTTGGTTGTTGTATAACTTAGGTGCAATTTTAATGTGTTCACAGAATGAAGCAGACACAGTGTTTATCTACTCTGTCATCTTGAATCTTCCTTGGGGATAATTTTTATAATACTCATATTGAATTTACATTTTGTACATTTTTACCAAAGGTATCTTATTTCTCCATATTTCCTGGACAAAAGTTAATTAATTTATTAGTTATAAATTGGGTGCCTAATATAATTCTAGGTACCATGTAATATTAAAGTGTTTAATAATTTAATAACCTAATATATATTCAGCCTTAGAAATCTTTTAATAATTTTGACAGTTAGATGCCTCATCATTGGTTCTTTGAAAGGGTAACCATCCCATGTATTCAGGCTTCAAGGTCTTGAGTTTTATTTCAGAACAAGGCTTTTGAAATTTATAAATCAATTTTATTTGTTTTCTATGGAAGCACCCCTTTCATGATATAATAAATATTAAGCAATCAAGCCACCTTATGTATTTGTATGTATAGAGAAATGTATGTGAAAAAATACAGGGTTTGTCATTGAGAAATAATAGAATATACATTTTGCCTTATGAATCTATAATATTGTATACACATGCACAGATCATCAATACATGAAATATTTATTATATATATTTATGCATTTGTTCTATTTAAAATAATTTAACTATTTCTAAGTACTATTATCTCGGTTGCAGGAAGATTTTAATATACCACTTATATTTACACATATAAATATATGAATGCTATTTATGAAAAATATCTACCATAGATTGGTCAGATAGTTTTACACTCCCCATTGTGTTTTGAGATATAACTTAGTCCACCAAATGAAGGAGACTATTTCTTCTCTTTTTATATGTGAGCTGACCTTTTGACATACTTTGACAGATATTAAAATTGACTTAGGTAATAGGCATGGGGATTGGTAGGTACTAGATAAATGTAAATAAGCTCTCCATTAACTGGAACATAAGCAACCAGCAGTTGAATGTTGCTTGTATTTTAGTTAATGAAGAGTCTACTGTATACAAGGGAGGACTCCCAAAAGCCCCAAAATCTATTTATAAAAATTGTGTATTTAATCTTACATGTTTAAACTCCAGTCACCTTCAAACTACTCTCCCTTTGATTCAATACACTTATCAAAACACTTTATCCACTGCTCAAAACAGTTTTTGAACTTGTTTTGATGTCTTCTGCTGTTTTTTTGTTTAATTTCTTTCACATTAGCAAAATGTTTCCTTTTGAGGACTTACTTCATTCAAGGAAATAAGAAAAAGCCAGCTTGGAGTGAGATTGGCTAAATAGGGAAGGGGATTCACAGGGGTCATACCATTTTTGGTTAAAAATAGCTGAAAACTCTGCACCCTGTGGACAGGTCCATTGTCCTGCTGCATGTCATTCCTGTAAATCACTCATTGTAAAATGAACAAACACATTAAAAGAGTTTCCAAAAAATTTTACTAAAGCCAAACACAGCCTGTTACAACAATACCAGCTGGCGTACTGACAGAGATGGATTTCTAGTACACTTACCTAGTGGAGGAAGCCTAGTGTATTAAAAGGAACCAGCCTTTTAGAATGTTATTCTAATTTTTGGAGGTCCCCACTTGTTCTGTGGAAGTGATGCTGTATAACTTTCAAGGCTGGATTTTAAGAGAACCACATGTTCTACTTTTGCATCTTAAAACACATCTTCTTGAAACCTATAAACCTGTCTCAGAGGAAGCCCAAGCATCCACATGAAGTGGCTGACATGTTAGAAACCTGAAGCTTCTAGTTATCTCAGTTGAGCTCCCAATCAGCAGCTAATACCAACTGCCAACTAGGTGAGTGAGTCCACTTTCAAACTTCCAGATCTGGTGCTCCAGCTGAAACCAAGAAAAACTTAATTGACATTGAAAGTGTGGGGTCTTGATCCAATAGTATTAATGCCCTTAAAAAACACAAACATTAGGGGATGCTGTGATAGCTCAACAGGTTGAGTGCTTCCCTTGCAACTGTGAGGTCCAGGGATTAAATCCCAGCCCAGGCCTGTTGCAAACAGATATGCTAAATGGCAGCACAACTGGTAACTGCCAGGATGGTGGTGAAGATTCTTACCTTCCATGCAGGAGTCCCCCAGTTTGGTTCCTGCCTTGTATGACTCCACATCCACCTGTGTGCAATAAAACCATGTTACAACTAATGATGTACAACTATGAAGATTGCTCTGGGCCCTCCTCTCTTCTCTCTCTCTCTCTCTCTCTTTTCTTTCAAATAATAAGATAAATCTTAAAACAAAAACAAACAAAAAACAGAGACATCAGAGTACGCACTATCTTGCTATCTGCACCCATGTACTGAAAAAAGGCTGTAGAAAGAAGTCAGTCATCTACAAACCATGAGGTGATATCCTTACCAGAAACTGAATTTGCTAGCACCTTGAACTTGGACTTCAAAACCTCCAGTACTGTAAGAAAATAAATTTCCATTGTTTAAGTCATCCAATCTTGTGGTATTCTATTATAGCAGCCAAAGCCGATGAAGACAATTAGCAAGTAAGACTTTTGAGCTAAACAGTAATGTACATTTTTTACATAAACAAAGACATAAAGAATGCAAAGAAATGAACCAGATAGAAAATGAGAAAGTTGGACAGAATTTCATGTAAAAGAAACAATAGTGAGATTCTAAAGCATAAATCAGGTTGGTATGTTGACACAAATTAAGATACACCATGTATCTCATTTGAAATATATAGGGAAATATGGTTGGGAATGAGAAAAGTTGTCAAAGGTTATATATAAGACCTACCTTCTAAAACCATTACAAGTATTTTAGATTTTATTCTAAGAATAATGTGAAGCTCTTGAAATATTTTGAATTAAGTAGAGATGTGATTTATGCTTTTAGAAGATCACTATAGCAGTTGTAATTATGAATAGGCATAGATGTATTCAAGGAGATTGATATGGGAAATTCTGAAAAACTTCTTATACCACCTTGAATAAATATTCCATCATGCCAAGTGACAAAGGAGACAATAGAATTTCACTTGAGCATAGTGTTGAGACTTTTGGTAGAGATAGCAGTGGTAGCTTAAACTAATAAGAAACCTGTTTAGTATATGAGAACTGTCTGGGAAAAAAATCTAGGATTGTCAATATAATGAGAACAGTTATATGGCTAGATAGTTTTCGGTCAGCCCTCATATTTAAAAAATAAAAAACATAATATATTAACTTTAATGAATAATTTGTTTTGAATTAATGTTGCATCCAGTATTAGGAAAGAAGCAAATATAAAAATTGAAATATATTTAATATATATTTTAATATCTCTACCTATCTATAAACACACATACATAAAATTTTATAATAAATATATATGAACATGGAGAAAAATGAATAAGCCACATAATCATGTATTTAGTGTATAGCTATGTTCATAAAAATGATATTATGATTTGGATAACATGACTATAGGAGATATAAGATATTAGATTTCCTGCAGTATAACACGTTCATGCTTTAGAAATAGGAGGAAAGAGAGAGAGAATCCTTAATTGTAATGTTTTATAATATACTTTTATTTATTTATTTTCATTTTTGAGAGAGAGAGAGAGAGAGAGAGAGAGAGAGAGAGAACTGAACTGGGGGAGCTCCCAGCTCAGCATATGGTCCCCGGTCCCCGGTGCTGCAAAGTGAGCGCTTAATCCACTGAGCCATCCCAGCTTCCCCAATTGTAATGTTTTAAAAATAGCATCAGGACATAAAAAATTTATTAGAAGATGCAAAGAAAGTATGAACCGAACCCTTTTGAGTAATGAAAAGTAAAGTGAATTACATTTTTTGATAAGATGTGATTTAAAAAATATCAGTTTATCAATGAATAGAAAATAACCACCAGCTTTCTGAAAATTATTTGAGCATGATGAGATCTTTATAGACCCAAGATAAAATCTATATTCATTTTCAAGCAGATAACTAATAGAAAATAAGTAATGTCACCTTTAAACAATGAAAAATATTTTGTGTAATTGAATATAGATTTAATTTTTCAGTGAAAAAGGAAGACAGATGGCATTATTAAAAGTTTCAGTAACAAGTAGATTTCCAAAGACGAGGATGTTCTTTAGACACAGAAATCAAAACAAAGTCCTTCATAAAAGGAGGTTAGATAAACCTAGACACTACCAATAGGAACTCATGGCAGTGTTTTATAACACTTTATGTATTATAAAATCTTGACAGTCTCATAAAAGTGATTACTTGCACTAGTAACCTCTCTCTCCTTACCCATTTATGAGAAGATTACAGACAATTTGTCCTTGAACTATTCATATTTTTCAGAAGAGGTTAGGATGTTCTGTAGTAACAAATTCACACTCTCATCCCAATGGCTTAAATAACAAATAATCTCAAGATACATGTCCAGTGCAATGATGAAACTCTGCATAAGCAGCTAAGGATCCAGACTCATAGACACTCCACAACATGTAGCTATACCACCTGAAACACATACCGGTAATATTTTTTATTTACAGTTTATCTCAGTGTTAAATAAAAAGGTATTTATAAATATTCATGACATTAACAAAATGCATGAAAGATCAATATATTATCCAGGTATTTGACATTCTCTGACTGCTTATTATGTAATTTATTCTAAGCCTGGTCGTACCTTTTAGACTGATGAAAAGTGCCAATCAGATTCTGCCTGTCTCCTTTAAACAGCTCAGGTAATTTTAGTTTTCTGTTGTTTTTTTAAGGCATTTTTAGTACATACATTTTTTTTATAGAGATGAATACAAATCTCATGAATCTGAGGATCAGAAGAATAAAAGAAAATGAAGTCAAATATTTATAAATTACTATTTAGAATATATTTCTAAATTTTTATTGACAAAGGTATATTTGCTAATTTAATTCCAGTTAAGGAATATAGTCTAAAAATTATATTTAACTAATCAGGATATAAAATTGTAAATGGAAATTTTTTTATTTGCTTCTTCGGAAATGAATATGGATATGGGTATTAAGGTGATATGAAATTTTTTCATTTATTCTGATTACTCATCACTTAAAAATGCCTTCCAACATACACATTTTCTTATAATATTTAAAACTATATTTAGTGTTCATCAGTTTTTTAAGCACAGAGTAAGTTACAAGATATTTATTAATAATAAATTCTACTACACCCATGCAAACATTCATTTATTCAATACATATTTATTTAGAACTACAGGTATTTGGCATAATTATTAGCAGGGGTGGCCAACTTTTCTGTATATAAGATCTACTTTTTATCTTAAAAGTGTGTCACGATCGACTTGTTGTCATAGGCGTAGTCTAACGGGGAAGAAGGGGTGTGAAATGCATACTATGTTTACACACTGTGTTTCAGTATAAGGTGCATTCCAGCGAGGTATGGGTAGATAAGTAAAATATATGTTCAAAACTATTTTTTATTTTTTAAATCACTTATTAAGTTTTCGAGATATAGGCTCATGAAGAAAATAAATTTCCAGACCCAACTTTTGATAGCAGCATTCTGTACATGCGGTACCTAAAAAGTTCGATTTTCCGACACTTTTTCAAGATAGATTTTTACTAACTTAAAATGCAATTTAATTTTTTTAATATATTTTAATTCATTTATTTATTTTTGACAGAGAGAGAGAGAGAGAGAGATACAGAGACAGAGAGAGAACTGAACTGGGAGAGCTCCCAGTTCAGCATATGGTTCTGCACGGGCCGGGGCCGGGACTCGATCCCTGGTCCTCGGCGCTGCAAAGTAAGCGCTCAACCCACTGAGCCATCCCGGCTTCCCCCAATTTAATTTTTTTATCAACTGCAATGTATAAGTTGTTGTACTATTTGTTCGTAAATATGAAAAAGTTGTTATAAAAATGCACAGTATGGCTGATAAATTGATTTCAATAATTCACTTTAGCGTTTTTTTGGGGGGGGGAAGGAAAATTTATCATGAAGGAATAATATGACTTACTTTTTGCTAATCTATCAATAGCTCCCTGAGTACACCTCGTACTGAAATATAGATATACGGCTTATCTACCTACGTAAAACAACAACAACAATAATTATTTAAAGGGCCAAAAAACTCACGTCCAGGGAAATTAAAAGAACATGGATAATTATTAACAATATTTATTAATTCAAAGTAGCTACAGATAAAGACAGATTTAGAATTGATTTTGTTGCCTTAACATTAATGGGAAGACTGAGTTTGCATGTCTCTAACCAAGGAATCATAATTAGGTGTATATCCTGACAAAGATAATAATAAAGAGTCTTCAGTATGGGAATCAGTCAGAACAGAACGTTGTTTAGTCTTCGTTAGCTTCAAGTACAAAAATGCCGATTCGCATAGGTATGTAGATCCGAAACAAGAATAGATATATTCGCTACATTTGGTGATACTGGGATATTTTTCTCGGTTGACATATTTCCAAAAATCTTCTTCAAATTTTCTGGCTTGTAAGATTAAGTCAGTTTGTAAAATTATAATTTCAT
>PVKE010031475.1:0-19012 GCA_004027555.1 Craseonycteris thonglongyai
TCGATCCTCGGTCCTCATGGCCTCAAAGCGAGCGCTCAACCCGCTGAGCCGTCCCGGCTTTCCCCGTTATGTCCTTTAGATTATGTGTTTTTGTCATAGTTTTTGGATGTCTACATACTATGGGCACTTAAGATACACTTAAATTAAATAATAACAACAATATAGGTCTAGAACCTTGGGTAGAAGGGTTAAGGTTAAGATAGAGAGTATAGTTGGAACTCAAAAACAAACAGAATTAACTAAGAACTTAGTTAAAATGAATCTGTATGAATTAGTGCTAAAATTTCCCTAGGGTATACACATTCTACATATACAAATCTCCAATGCTAGTATTATAATATTCTTGTGGGTGTTTTCTTGTTTTTGTTTTTTGGTATTTTTGCTCACTAATTATGATAATGATCTAGGGAAATTAAATTACATAAACTCTCTGAGCCTCAGTTTTAATATAAACAAAACATAAAGTAATAATAATTTATCTCCTACCTTCCTCCAGCTATTTCTAAGCTGTATGAGTTTTATTAGATGTTGATAGTGGAGACTGCAAGTGTATGACATGAGCTTTTGTATACCAAAGGTAGTTTCTAAATCTTTCGTGTAGCCTATGATCACTGTTTTTTTGTGTGTGAGCATGAGGTGGTTATATAGGTATTAGAAAGAATTGTGATCTTCAGTGAAATAACCATTTGTCTCTTTTCATTTGTGTATTTTCATTCTCTTATATGTCAGAAAAGATAGAGGGCCAAAGTTCATTGTAGGGTGACAAGAAATAAGCTATGCTTATTTTTTGTTACAGAGGATGGAGTTTAGAAGGAAAGGAAAAGCAATTTCTAGTTCTTCCTGTGATACTAGTGAGCATATCTAAGTACCTTGGGGATTCTTTCTGTGGAGAAGTTATTAGATAAAGGGAAGGCTATCTTCCCTCTCGTAATGTCTTTGTGTGTTTAGTGAATGCCAGAGGTGGGCACTTACATGTTATGTGAAACTTCGGTAGTAGTGAAGAGATGTTATGATACACTTTAGGGGCTTTCTATTGAGTTAAGAGATACACAGAACCATATTTTTGTGTCAAGGAACATCACGTTATTTTCTACAATTATATATTTAAGTCACTTTTTAGGTGAATCACGTAAAATAAAAGAGGAATTGTAAAGCTGAGTTCTATGTTCTTCTTATTTCTTTGAGTTTGCTGTGTATTATTTCCCTAAGACTTTAAGTTATTTCAGGACAAAATCTACTAGTCTCTAGATACAGTCATTTATACTTAAATTCCTCTTGCCTGATCAGCCATTTTATGCTCTGCTTTTCTTTCCATTGACTAATGATATCAAAACGTGATAATGCTTCATATAAAACAAAAACCATTCTGAGGATTCTCATAATAATGTTAATATTTGGAACCAGTGATGGGAAGTGGTTAATAACTCATCGCTATATTCATGGTAGGAATTTTTTACAATTATACATGGAGGTTTTGTGTTTCTGCCTCATTTACTCAATTCTTAGGAAGTAGCTGTTATTCAAGTCTATTGCTTTTGGTCTTTACTTTGTTTTAAATCTCTTTTAAAAAATCTGAGGCAACATGTATTTTTTTTACTTCTTATAAAATACTCCTACTTAAGCACAAAATATTAGGATAATCCTTAATATGGACACTTTAACTTATTTTAAATATTTTCCTTTTGGACTATAATGTTTTTATTGTTTGCTTCTTTGATTCGGCATTTTTATAAGAAAAAGAAAAAGAGGAGGATACACATTTCACTTTTTAGGTAGATCATTGCAGTAAGTAAACAAACTGAATTATTTTCCTGTGAATTTTTGTTCTCCAGTGGTAAGTTAAACAAGCATTTGGGGCTAGTATGATTAGAAAAAAATATATTCTTTAAGAAGACTCTAGGAAGAGAATTTGTGCATATTCTAATTATTTTTTCTTCAGCCCTCTTTTCTCAAAAAGTAAGAATAAGTTGATCTAATTAATAGGCCTAGAAGATGAATCCAAACACATTTATGGCTTTGGGTTTTTGGGAAAGACACTAAAGGTCTAGGAGAACACCGAGAACGTAGCCTTGAAATAAACATAACAGAATTCTCATTCCAATATTGAAATCTATAAAAGAATGAAGAGAGTATTTGCAGACATTCAAAAAAAAATACAACAAATCTAGAATCTATGCACAGCCAATCTATAATTATAATTGTGGACTATGAGTTAGCACATACCAGTGACATTCAGGATTTCAAAGTATGTTACTCATGGGTCTTCTCTGTGACAACTTCTGGAACTTCTGCTCCACTCAAGTGCAAGTTAAATAAAAGAACATATTTCAAGGTGAAGGATTATTATGTATGATATAATCAGTGAATATAGGGAAAGCCAGGATGACTCAGCAGGTTGAATGCTCACTTCGCAGCCCCAGGGTACAAGGATTGAATGCCAGCCTGGCCCACGCAGACCCATATGCTGAACTGGGGTGTGCTTCCCACCTGGGAGGCTGCCAGTTCAGTTCTCACTGTGGCTGCTTCCCATGTGTGGGAGAACCCCTGGTTCAGCCCCCAGCTCATGGGTTTGTGCCTTCCATGTGGGAGGCCTTTGGCCCAGTTCCCATCCTGCAGCCCCTACACAGCCCCCGCCCACCTGTGTGGCAAGAAACCATGTGAAAAACTGATGATATACAACTATGAAGACTGAGACTGCTCTGGGACCTCCCCCTTCTTTATGTCTCTGTCTCTGTCTCTCTGTCAAAAAAATAAATCTTTAAAAAATATCAGTGAATATATTCAAATTTTTTTTTAATTCCAAGTAGATGATTAACATTGTGGTTATGAGCAGTAATATAAGTAAAATCTTATAAAATTTGACAGGATTATTTTTTCTAAGAAAGAAAAAAGCAATAAATTTGTAGTACATTTCATATATGGGATAAAAATATATGTTATCAAAGAAATTAGAATAAATATATCACTTATGAAAAATGGGTTGAATAGTATGATATTTAATAATAAAAACTCAGTTTTGAATAAAAAAATACAAGCTCATCAAAATTTGCTAAGGAGAAACATATCTAAAGTGAAATGGATAAAGGCAACTTAAAATTAAGTGATAAGCATATCAGTTGTAACTAACTTTTAATTAGATATTATAGTATTTAAAAACAACAACTTAAATAGTGAAAAGATTAAGAAATGTTGCAATCTACCAATATGATCAGCAGAACAAGTAATGCACTAAACAATACTATGGAAATACATAGAAAAAATAGTTAAATCAACATTTTTCTTAGAAATACAATTCTAAAAGTATTTTCCTGTCAATTGACAATCTAATTACAGCGCTAGGAGAGAAAGGCCATTAAAGGTTTCAATTTTTTAAAACAGCTAATTCTTACACAGACATGTGCACATGCCATGTTTGATTAACCCCACACATAGTTTAAATTTGCAACTGTGCATATACGTTATTGGGTTACTCACATGAAACATGCGAGAAGTTTGCTACACATAAAACTTTAATGTTTTGAAAATACAGAGATGCTCGAGTATACTTCTTTGGGTGAAAGTGCAATAAAACAAGAAAACTCATTTCATGAATTTTTTGAGACATTCTGACAAATTAAAATAGGATGAGTCTAAATATATCCTGTACCATTTAAAATAATTTGCAATTTATATAAGGCTTTCTGTTTGAAAATTGTGTACTGAGTGTTACCATTTACCACTAATTTTTTTTTGTTTTTGTTTTCGTTTTGTTTTTCTCTGAAAAGAAGATGTCTAAACTGTGGTTAATATATATTAGTAATAAATTTATTTAAACATGGTCAGGAAGTTTCCTTAGACATCATCATCAAACATTGACAAAATGGTTAAAATTGAAAAGACCTCTTAATAAAATTAAGAATAAGACAAAGATATCCACAATAGATACTAATCCCGTCAATGAAGCATGTCATCTTCACGACCCAATCATCCTCCAAATGTCCCACATCCAAATATCATCACAATGGGGGTTAGGTTTCAACACGTGAATTTTAAGGGAATACAGACTGCAGTCTATGAAAGGTAGAATGCAATAAATGCAGAAGAATAAAATCAATAAAAACACGTTAGAATTATTCTGCTAGTGATTCACATTAAATTCAGGTTCATTGGGAAGCCAGGATGGCTCAGTGAGTTAAGCGCTCACTTTGCAGCCCCGGGGACCAAGGATCGAATCCCGGCCCCGGCCCATGTGGACCCATGTGCTGAACTGGGGAGTGCCCCCAGTTCAAGTCTCACCGGGGTGAAGACCCCAGCCCAGTTCCTGCCCTGTGCAGCCCCACTCCCACCTGTGGAATGAAACTATGTGGAAAAACCAATGATGTGCAACTATGGAGACTGTTCTGGGCCCTCCCCCTTCTCTCTGTCTCTGTCTCTGTATCTCTCTCTCTGTCAAAAAAATACAATTAAAAAATAAATAAATAACTCTTTAAATTCAGGTTCATGAACACCTTCCCATTTTTTTCACACCATTAATTTTTTCATGAGGCATAAACTTCCCAAAAGATATTTTATGTAGGGAGAAAAGTTGTTTTTTTTTAATAGTAATATTTCTCCACATTGTTTTCATGAATAAATTTATCAATTTTCATTGATTTTTTAAATATGGGAGTTTATTATTTAAATTTGAGATATAATTGCATACAATACATTTTCCTATATTAATTGAATAGTTTTATGAATTATGAAAATGCACTTAGTCAAGTAACTATAATTAAGATATGGTATGTTATCATCACTCCCAAAAGTTTTCTTCTGCCCATTATAGCTAATTTCCTCCCAACCTCCAAGGCCTTGGTAATTGTTGATTTCTATCAACAGTTTCTGTCTGTATAGTTTTGTCTTTTCTAGAATCTCACATTATAAAGCATGTAACCATCTATGTATAGTTTCTTCTTTTCTTTAATGTTTATTAAAATATAGCTAACAAACAATATTATATCAGTTTCAGGTATACAACATAGTTAATCAAATTTATGTTCCTAAAGAAGTGTTCACCATATGTTCAGCAACCATCTGACACTATACCACACGATCACAATATTATTAACTATATTCCCTACACAGTACGTTACACCTCCATGGCTTATTTGTTTTAGAGCTGGAAATTTGAACCTATTATTCTCTTTCAACATTTTCCACTTTTCAATTACAGTTGACATTCACTATTATTTTATATTAATTTCAGGTATAAAGTATAATGGTTAGACATTTATATGACTTAAAAAGTTATGCCCCTACTTAATCTAATACCCATCCAACACTATACATGGTAATTGCCTTATTATTGACTGTATTTCTCATACTTTAAATCCTTAAGACTATTTTTTAACTACCAATTTGTATTTCTTAAATACCTCACCTTTTCCACCTGGCTCCTCAACCTCCTTCCCATCTCTCACTTTGATAAATCTAGTACACCAAACATAGTTAATGCAATATGTTGACTACACTCATTATGCTCTACTCTCCATCTCTGTAACTGCTGTATAACAACCAAGTTGTATTTCTTAATCCCTTCCTTTTTTCACTCACCCCCAAGCTCCCTCCCATCTGGCAACCATCGGAATGTTTTCTGTATATATAAATTTATTTCTGTTTGGCTTATTTTGTTCTTTAGATTTCACATAAATGCAAAACCACATTGTGTTTGTCTCTCTGTTGACACATTCCTACTCCACTTAAGACAATACCATACAGATCCACCCATGCCACCTCAGATGGTGAGAAACCATTCCCATCCATGACTGAGCAAAGCTGCATTGTATGTATTTACCACCTTCTTTATACATTTCTTCATTGGCAGATACCCAGTCTGCTTCCACATCTTGGCCATTTTAAACAATACTGCAGTGAACATATGGTTATGCACATTCCCTGGAAGTAGAGTTTTGGGTGTCTTTGGATAAATACCTGGAAGTGGAATTACCGGGTCTTTCTGTGCCTTTTGTTATAGCCTTTGTTTTAAAATGTATGTTGTCTGGTACAGGTAATGCTACCCCAGATTTTTCCTTCTTTCTTTCTTTCTTTCTTTCTTTCTTTCTTTCTTTCTTTCTTTCTTTATTTATTTATTATTTTTTTTTTTTGATGAAATATCTTTTTCTCATTACTTTCAGCCTGTGTGTCTTTTGATCTGAAGTGAGTCTCTCGTAGGCAGCATATGGAAGGGTCTTCTTTTCTTATTCATGCAGCCACCTATCTTTTGATTGGAACATTTATTCCATTTACATTTAAAGTAATTGTTGATAGATATAAAGTTATTGTCTTGTTGCATTTATATTTATCTTTTTTATCTTAAAAATATTTTTCTAAGATTTCTTGTAATACTGTTTCAGTGGTGATGAAATCCTTTAACTTTTTCTTGTCTGGGAAGCTCTTTGTCCTTTGAATCTAAATCTAGAGTGCCCAAACTGTGGGCTTCCCAGGGACACATTGGAGGAGGAAGAATTGTCTTAGACCACACATAAAATACACTAACACTAATGATAGCTGATGAACTAAAAAAATTATTTTAATTAAAAAATTCATAAAAGATCTCAAAAATGTTTCAAGATAGTTTACGGATTTGTGGTAGGCCACATTCAAAGCATTCCTGGGCCAAGGGTTGGGCAATCTTGGCCTAATGATAGCTTTTCTTGGTGAAGTAATCTCTGTTGTAGGTCCTTGCTTTTCATCACTGTGAATATTTCCTGGGATATACTGCTTTTCTTTTGCTTTTTTAATGATTCTCTCTTTGTTTAGATTTTGGCATTTTAGTTATGTGTTTCATAATGGGCCTCTTTGAGTTCATCATGTTTGGAACTTTGTGATTCCTGGCCCAATGTCTGTTTTTAGTCATGATTTCTTCAAATAGATTTTCAGGTCTTGCTTTCTCTCTTCTCCTTCTTATATACCTGTAATGCTTGATGTTGTCCCAGAGGCCCCTTAATTTATCCTCATTTGGAATTCTTTTTTTTTTTCTCTCTTTTCTTTGGTGTTCTTTTTGGGTGTTTTCTGCTACCTCATCTTCTAAACCATTGATTCAGAACTCTGATTCTTCTAATCTACTGTTGATTCCCTCAAATGTATCCATCATTGCAGTCATTGTAGTATTCATGTCTGATTGGTTCTATTTTATGTTTCATATTTCCATTTTTATGTTTCCTCTTTGTTAAAGTTCTCCTGAAATCACTGAGCATCCTTATAACTCTTGTTTTGAACTCTGCACCTGGCTATTTTCTGGTCTCCGTTTTGTTCTGTTCTTACTTTAGGAGCTTTGTTCTGTTCTTTTATTTGGGCATACTTCTTTGTTTCTCCATTTAGACTTTTTTTTTTTCCTGTTTTTGTTTCCATGTATTTGGTAGCACTGCTGTGCCTCCCTGTCTTAAAAGGGTGGCCTTATGTACTAAGTATCTCATGGGGCCCAGTGACAGAGTTTCCCCCAGAGCTGGTGGCTTCATTAGTGTCCTCTGTGGGCGTAATGTGTTTCCTTCTGTTGTAGTTGAGCCTTTTCTGCTGTTTGCACAGTAACGGGAGGGCTGGACCCTGAGAATGATTATTGTGAGGACTGGCCATAACTGCATGGAGGAGCCATGTGGAACAGGATTCATTTCAGCAGGGCTCTGGTGCCTATGAAGTCTGCCCTTTGGATGTGTTATTTTGGGAGGTGGCTGGGTCACGCTCTGGCTTGGTTCCAAGCTGCTGACCTGGTATGCTAGCCCTGGGGGCTCCTTAGAGGGGACCCTTGCAGGCCCAATTTAGCCACAGCCTGTGCCCTGTCCAGGGCCACCTGGCATGAGCCACAGAGCAATCCACTGATGGCCCCACCTGCACTGGGCTTGGAGGTTTCTTGAAAGACCAAGGTGTGAATCAAGGCTGGCTGTTACTAGTACTATGCTTAAGGCTGCTCAACCAGAGGTGCAGGATTTGATGAGGCCTGATGCTGCTTATTTGGGTTTGTGAAAGTTTGAGAGATTTTATGAAAGCTTGCAGCATGAGCTGAGAGAGGCCATTTGTTTAAAACTGCCACTGGAAGATCTTGGGTGTGCCCACAAGGTGGGTGGAGCAGAGTCTCAGGGAATCACCAGGGAAGGGCTAACTGTGTTAGCAAGGTGAATAGAGACTCAGATATGGTGGCCACCTGTCTGTATGCAGGGAGGGGGAGAGCCCAACTAAGAAAAAATGGGGCTCTGCCAGCTACTCCATTGGAGAGAAAGCTGCCTCTTTAGCCCTCACCCTGAAGCCAGAGAACTCCATATGTTCTGGGTGCCTTTCAAACTGCTGCCCCAGCATAGGAGCTCAGAGTGAGTGAGTCTATTACTAAGTCTGTGTGCAATTCCTGTAAGAGAAGTGCCTGGGACCACAGCTTCACTCTGTCTCACTTAGTCACAATCACCCCTGGTTTCTATAGCCAGAAGTTATGGGGACTTCTCTCGGTTTCTATAGCCAGAAGTTATGGGGACTTCTCTCGGTTTCTATAGCCAGAAGTTATGGGGACTTCTCTCGGTTTCTATAGCCAGAAGTTATGGGGGCTTCTCTCCCCAGCTCTGGACCACTGAGATGGTGAGAGACTAGTGTGAGGCTTGGACATCTCACTTTTTGAAGGAGAGATCTTTGTAGCCAAGTTTTTCCTCTCAATTTTTAATGGTCACATGTGGACATGGGACCAGGGACCAGTCCGTTCTTTATCTCCACCTTTCCTACTGTCTCAAGATGCTTCTTTATGTCCTTAGAGGTAGGACTTTGGTTCAGCTATATTTCAGCTGATTCTCAATGATGGTTGTTCTGTACTTTAATTATAATTTTGATGTAGTCATGTAAGAGGACAAGCATAACACTTATCAGTTCTGCCATATTCACCAGGCAAAAGGAGAAGAGTTTAAATTTGTGTGTGTGTGTGATAACGTGATACCTATATTAAACTTTTTATTTGATAATTTTGTCCTAAACCTTATAATTTATCATTTGTGATTGTGCTGCTCTCTTTTTCCCCACAGAAGATGCCTAACTGATTGGTGTACATTGGAAATAAATCTTTTTCAAAAATCTCATATTTGACAAAATGACATGCTTCAGAATGTCTTTGAAGTTATATAGTAAGACAAATGAGTTGTTACTTACCAGTTTCTTTTTCAGTATAAGCTTTTACTTTATTTCCAGTTAGTCAAAGAAATCATCCCTCCGGGAAAATAAAGACACATAGTGATGTTGAAAGGAATCATTGGATTTTAGAGATGAAAAGAATTTTATGATGATTTAGTCCACAGTCCTCATTTTATAGAAGAGGAAATTGAGGCCAACCTAAGGTTGCGTGACTAGTTAATGGCATTGCCAGAATTGCACATACTCTCTTCAGGTTCTTAGTCTGGTGTTCTTTTTATTATACCATTTTGTGTTCCTCTTTGTGACATCTCTGAAAGAGTGTGCTCATAAACCATGCATGCATGACTCACAACATTTCTAACAAAAATACCTCACCTGCAGAAAAGTGCTTGCAAAAGATTCTACCATGAAGAGCTCCTACTGGGCAAGGGGTCCCTGGACAGTACACTGCACAAACTGTGATAGGCTTTATGATGTCTGCATTCTCTAGTGACATGCAGGCTTCACAATGGAAACTTTTTTTAAAGATTTATTTTATTGTTTTTGACAGAGACAGAGAAAAACAGAGACACAGAGAGAGAGAGCAAAGGGGGAGGGCCCAGAGCAATCTCTATAGTTGAACTTCACCTGTTTTCAATGTGGTTTTGTTCCACACAGGTGGACAGGGGTTTGCAGGGTGGGAACTGGGCTGGGGGCCTCCAGTATGGGAGGCACACTCCCCAAGCCAGGGGCCAAACCGAGGGGTGAGAACCAAACTGGGGCCTCCTACATAGGAAACACACTGCAATTCAACATATGGGTCTGCATAGGCCGGGGTCGGGATTCGATCCTCGGTCCCCAGAGCTGCAAAGCAAGCTCTTAACACACTGAGCCATCTCAGCTTCCCCTGTAAACTTTTTGTTAATAAAAATTTTAATCAAGAATCTAGCTGAGGGGAAGCCGGGATGGCTCAGTGGGTTAAGCGCTCGCTTTGTAGCCCCGGGGACCGAGGATTGAATCCTAGCTCTGGCCCATATTGACCCATATGCTGAACTGGGGAGTGCCCCCAGTTTGGTTCTCACTGGGGTGAGACTCTGGCCCAGTTCCTGCCCTGTGCAGCCCCGAACCCAACTGTGGAATGAAACTATGTGGAAAAACCAATTATGTGAAACTATGGAGACTGTTCTGGGCCCTCCCCCTTCTCTCTGTCTCTGTCTCTGTATCTCTTTCTCTCTGTGTAAAAAACAATAAAAATAAATCTTTAAAAAAACAAATTAAAAATTTTTTTTAAATCTCAGTTGACACATCATCTGAACCACATCCTATGAGACTGCCCCTCTAGCCCATCAATCTCAGCAATGTTATTTTAAAACAAAAGGAATGAGAATGTTTCAAAATAGTTGATCTGGTTTCTGTAGGCTCTATTTTTTCCTTAGGAATAAGCATGATCTCTCTAGCCCTTTTTTTAAGTTATCAATCAAATAAGGCTTCAATGTAAAAGCTGCATTCCCATCTGAGATGTCACCCCAAACTTCATTCAATCTCTGTAACAAATATTGTCCATGTTGCACAGCATGAATTGTTCATTAGTGTTATCAGTTGTGCTAGGTAAACATTATTTCTTCAATATTACAGATGACTGGATTCAAGGTGAATTTTCAAATTTGTGTGGGGAAAAAAAAAAACAACACTAAAAACACAAAAACAGCTATCAAAATAAATGTAAAACCAGGGGATTTTGTGATAACTCAGCAGTTGAGCACTTGCCTTGTAATGGTTAGGTCAGGGGTTTTATTCCTGGCTACTGCCTGTGCAAACGCATATGCTGATCTGTGGAAACTGGCTACTGTCATGATGACTTGGTGGTGAAGGTTCTCGCTTCTCATGTGGGAGGCCCCCAGTTTGGTTCCTGACTCACCAAACTCAACATCCACCTGTGTGGACTAAAATTATGTCACAACTAATGATGTACATGCTATGGAGACTGCCCTGGTCCCTCCCCTTCCTCTCTTTCTCTCTCTCTCTCCCCCTCACAATTTACAATTTATTTTATTGTCAAACAATAAAATAAATCTTTAAAAATAACAGTGCTATATGTGAAGTTCTTAGATGGAGTAAAAGTGATTATTTAAAAAATAAAATAGGGGAAGCCGGGATGGCTCAGTGGGTTAAGCGCTCACTTTGCAGCCCCGGGGACCGAGGATCGAATCCCCGCCCCAGCCCGTGTGAACCCATATGCTGAACTGGGGAGTGCCCCCAGTTCGGTTCTCACTGGGGTGAGACCCCAGCCCAGTTTCTACCCTGTATAGCCCCTCGCCCCCCTGTGGAATGAAACTATGTAGAAAAACCAATGATGTGCAACTATGGAGACTGTTCTGGGCCCTCCCCCTTCTCTCTGTCTCTGTCTCTGTATCTCTCTCTCTCTCTCTGTCAAAAACAATAAAAAAAAAATTAAAATAAATAAAAAATAAAATAAATGTAAAACCATAGTAAGCAATGGGGTCCCAAATTTGTGACCAATGAATGTCATCTCTGGTTTGGATCACAGACTCAGATTCAAGTCACTTTAGCTAGGCTTCCTTCCCATCATTGTGAAAGTCACCATGGCAACAAGTCAGTGAAAATGAAAAGCAATTTATTATTGTTCCTTCACATCCATAGGTTCCTAGGATATGGTTTGGAATATGACTTATCATCTGGGAGTTTTTCAATTGTTGTTTTTTAAATTTATACTTTATTATTATTTCTGTCTTACCCACAACATCCGCATCTGTTTTCTTTAACTTGTAGTACTAAAACTACATTATATTACAACACATCCTCTGTTCACATTCCCTTGAATAACAGAGTAAAAATAGTAATTTCAATTATTTTTGACTAAATGTCATTCACATTTAATTTTTTCCTTTGTGTTAGGTTGAATGCCTCAAAGACATCTACACCATTTATAGTCTTGATTTCCTTTATAATTTCTTTAATAAAAAGATATTGTCATGCTGACAGTATAAGGCTATGCTAAAAATTTAATTCCTTAAGTTTGTTAACCAAAATATTTTATGGTAATGGAAACCATAATTGTGTTTTTAGTCATGCTCACACTGGGAAATTAACTTTATGAAACAACATATTTATTTGAGTATATCCTTCTCTAGTTAATAAGGCCTGCTTTCTTTTTATTTATAACTTCTAATTTTGAGTAGAATATATAACTCCAACCATTATTACAGCAGGAGACATGAACCACTGGTTGTCTTGATTCCTATTGAATTTATGATACATTTAAAATGTGTGTGTATATGTGTGTATGTGTGCACATACAAATGTTTATAACAAGATAATGGCACTAAACAGGTTGCTTTAGTAATATATTTACAAATATTATAAACATAATATCCAAGATAAAAGTAAAGTCAAAAATATAAAGAGAAATTTAAAAAGGAGACTTCTGAACATACCATACTTTCATCACAGTTTGAACTTTTCGTTTCTTTGCTTAGTTCACATTTCTGCTACCTGAACTCTCAGCAACTCACCTATGAGTTCTTCAACTTTGCCTTATTGTCAGTTATACATAGGTAAAATTTTTAAATGGAATAATAGGAGAGAAACTTCCCCAGTGGCTTTTATAATTATAAGATATACTAAGGTTGTTATTTGTGGCTTTCTTTTTATTCCTTTGAGTGGATCCTCTTAATGTAATCTATTTGAAAAAATATATATATATATATTAGCAAGCACCATCTCTTGCCACAATTTAACTAGGTACCCAATATACAAGTGTTATCCTCATCACAAAGGGATTTTCACCTGTTCACACCACTGTACTGACATAAATCTCCTCTTCTCAGCAAAAACTAATTCTTCTCTACTCTATATTTTTCTTATTAAACCTCCTCTATATTGCAGAATCTTCCTTCTGAGCCCTGGTCTCCTGTAGGACTAATTTAGAAAAGAAATCACGTATTAACAATATTAATAAAACCAGTTAAAGTGCTTGCTTGAGGTATAAAACATCTTTTATACTTAAAAGTGGTGATAAATTAAAGATAATATTCATGTTAGGTATTCATCAGAGCTTTAGGAACCTCACTCTTCAGTGTATGCTTCTCACACTTGAGAAAATCCTTGCCAATATTACCTGAGAGAATTGTGTGCTATCTTTCAGATATGTTGGATAGAAAAAAATTGAAGAGTTAGTTCCCTTAATAGTTCAATGTAAAGTCTTTATGTCACTCATATATGAAATATAAAACTGAAAGCAACAAAGAAACAACAACTGATAGACACAGTCAATAGTTTAGTAGTTACCTGAGGGTACAGGTAGAGAGATATGGGAGAGGAGGGATCTGGGAGGAGGAGGAATGTGGTGATAGAAGGAGAACTGGCACTGGGTGATAAACACATAATTACCACATAAACAAGTTATACAGAATTGTACACCAGAAACCTATATAATTTTTACTAACCAATATCACCCTAATAAATTTAAAATTAAAAAGAGTTTAAAAAATTTTTGTATAATAGCTTCCAGGAAGAAGATAAAGATCTACACTGACCTCCACTATAGAGTATGAGTTGGAAGTTTGAACTGGGTAGATATATACTTTCTTATGTTCAGACACTGCAATAACCAAGGTAACTCTTCCTTTCATGGTTTTAGACAGAAATGGTAACAGAAATAAGAGCTTTGGATTATCTATTTAAATTTTCATTTGAGCAATTATTGTATTGTAATAATAGAAAGCATGCTTCTCAATATGTTAAATAATTGTCTAAAAAAAATTTCCTAATCAAATAGAATCACTCAAATAAATCTCAAGAACTTCATTAGCAAAAGTACCTATTGAAAATACTAGTTTTTCCATCTCTATTACTGAATCAGTAAGCACTTGAAGTCTGTACTTTGAGAAATAATCCCACTTTTCATAGAAGTCAGCTTTGCAGTTTGAATGTATGGGTATTTTGTGGGTTTCTTAAGATTCATCAGAGTCCTCAAAGGTGGAATTATTGACTAAATTTTTAAAATCCTTTTGTAGGAACTTGTTTTGAAGTGTGTGTTACATAAAGGAATGGAAACGAAACTCCTTGTCTTCTCTGATGTTTCAATACTGTAATATTGTTAATGATATTAAACTTCAGATAAAGGTTAAGGACTCTTAGAGATTTTTATTCTTCAAAGAAAAGAACTACCTGAGTAAGGACTTATGAAACTATTAATAGGTAGTTATTTTGAATCTATTATTAGAAAAATATGTGCTAAGTACCATATATTGGCACAGTATTTTTTTCAAATTCAATTTTAATTATCTTCAGTTATATATTTACTGTATTCATTTTGTTAGTTTGTAGAATTCTCTCTCTCTCTCTCTCTCTCTCTCTCTCTCTCTCTCTTGCTCTCTTTCTCTTTTTCTACAACCTACCTACTTCTTTTTACCCCAATAATCAATCCATCGTCCTATTTGTCTCTCTATTCAAACATCCTTTCATTCACCATTTGCTTTCTCAGATGAGATATAATTTATCCAATGAAAAAGAGAAAATAATGTGTGTGTATAAATAATGTGTGGTTTCTGTGGCTATCAATCTACATATCTACGACTCACAAATATAAATAGGTATACAAAAGCTATCTAGAAGAAAATCTAGCCACAAATGACTATTTTTCATATTACAATGCTGAAAATTTTTGGACAGCCTTCACGTGTATAGATGCATTTTTATGTTCAATTTAGTTCTTCATTTTAATTGGTATTATTTTTAATGACAACCATTTTCTCCTCTTTTTTCTTGAGTACAACAATTATAAAAGTATTGGTCTGACCTGGGACTTTTAAAAGTATGGTAGGAAACAAAATTAGATAAGAGAAATTCAGGAATCTTTAGAAATTTGCATTTGCTTCAGAAAGTCTGTTTTTGAATAATTAGTTTAGTGACATGAGTGTTCTTGGGTTGTTACAACAGAACTAAGAGAGTGGAACAAAGTATTTATGAGCACAAGAAATACCATTTACCAGCTCTATAACCTTGGGCAAGTCCCTTAATCCTTTTGTCATCAGTTCTGTTGTCTGTAAAAGAGGGATAATAATGGTAACTATTTCATAAGGCTGGTGATTATTGAGTGTGCTAATTCTTATAAAGAGTTTTGAACAGTGGTTGGCACACAATAAACAACCTATGCATTAGCTGTTCCTTATTGTCTGAATACCCTTACAAAAATAAAAGCTCATGAGAGCCAGCTTTTATGTTCATTGTTAATTCCTAGCATTAAAATAGTACCCAAAACATTGAAGGTATTCAATTAAGTCTTGTTTTGAAGAAGCAGTATAGTATCTTAGTTAAGAACAGTAATCATGAAGACAGACTGCCTGTGTTAGAATCCAAGCTTCATAATACATTAGCTCTTTCACTTGTGCAAGTTAGTTACCTCTGTTCTTTAGTCCTCAATTCTGTAAAATGGGGTGTGTTGTTAATTTTATTTGTCAGCCCAATAGGATCACAGAGTGCCCAGTTTTGGGGCTAAACATTATTTGTGAAGGTGTTTCCATAAGAAATTAGCTTCTGAATTGGTAGAATTAAGTAGATTGCCCTCACCCACATGGGTGGGCCTCATTCATTTCTCTCAAGGCCTGAATGGAACCAAAAAGCAGAAAGGAGAATTTGTTCACTCTGCCCAATTGGTTGAGCTGGAGCATCTATCATCTTCTAGCCTCATAGCAGGACTTACACTATTGGCTCTCTTGGTTCTTTGATGTGAAATTATACCCCCACCCTTTCCTGGTTCTCTAGCTTGCAGGCAGAAGATCATGGAATTCTCAAACTTCATAATTGCTTGAACCAGGTAGATATTTTATTTGAGAGAGAGAGAGCTGTTTTGTTGGCCTGGCCCTGTTTCTCCAGAGAGAAACTAATACAGGATTAACAATGAAAATCTTCAACTTGTTCAGTTGTGGAAAAGATTGCTAAGCAAAATAAGCAAAGAGAAAAAGTTAAGAACCATATGATTTCACTTATATGTGGAATATAAAACTGAATGCTACAAAGAAACAAAACCTCATGGACATACATAGCCAATAGTTTAGTGGTTACCTGAGGGTAAGAGGGGAGTGGAGTGGGATAGGTGGGAGGGAGAGCTAAATATATGGTGATGGAAAGAAAGCTGACTTTAGATGGTGAACACATATTGTAACATGTAGATGAAATATTGTAGAACTGTACACCTGGAACCTATGTAACTTTTACTAGCCAATGTCACCCTAATAAATTTAAAAATAAAAAAATTAATTATTATCATATGTAAAGCACTAGTACACAGTGCCATTGCTACCATACCACCTGATGCTCAGGGAGATTGTTCATGTGCTATTATATATGAATAGGTTGTGCTCCCTGGAGTTTCACAACCCACAAGCTCTTCTTTTGAGAGCTATATAAATGTTAACCATTATTGCTGCTGTTGATAACCAGAAGTAAAGTTAATAAATACTATATGACCTAGCTAATACTGTTGTAAGCCAATTGCAAACTGTGCTTCATACATTATTTAAATAGCTGTATTATTCTTCAAAAAACAACTGGGACTGTCTCCATGACTTTTTTTTGTCTTTTTGATCCTCTGAATATTGCTTATGCTGCTTATTAGATTTTATTTTTCTCTAAGAGATTGCCTTCTTTAGCTTTGACTTTCTTTTAGATCTGTATTTTTCTATATCCACATATTCCCATGATGCTTTGGTACTTTCCTTACCTCCAGAACTTAAATAGCTTTTTGTTGTGATATTTTCACGATGCACTTGCAATGATTAAGTGCACTTTTCTACCTACACTCTTTGTGCTTTGTCATGTCATATTCTCCATCACCTACCACTACATTTAAAAGTAATATTACTTTGGCATTTTGCTTTGGGACTACCTATATTATTTTATAAGCTTTGAAAATCTTCTTTTGCTACAATTTAGAGTAAATGGAAATATTCTACTAGATCATCTATATCTCATACTTGTTTAGAAATACTAGCATACACTTGAATAAACAAATTAGGTACATGTTTTCCCATGAGTTTTGGCAAAATGTTGAGTTTACTTTTTGGCTGAACACATATTATAACACATAGATAAACTACAGTAGAGTTGTATACCTGGATTTTATGTAGTTTTTACTAACTAATGTCACTCTAATAAATTTAACAATAAAGAATTGTTAATTAACTGCATTATTAGAACTCAGTACAAAAATATGATTCTAAATTCAATTGATTCTAAAACTGGTAGAAGGTAACAACTCTAGGTGTGTACAAATAATTATAACTGTATATTCTAGCAATGCTTTATTATAATTTTTAAATTTCTTTAAGGTTAGCTGGAGCTTTGAAATCCTACATTATAAAAAATATTTGTAGAGAATATAAAATCAATGTATGAAAATCCATTGCATTTTTATATACTAATGACAAAATTTCATAAATTGAAATGAGAAAAAAATAACTTTTGTGATCAAAACAAAAAGAATAAAATACCTAGAAATAAACTTAATAAAGAATGGGAAGTACTTATACATGGCAAGCTATGAGACACTATTACATGATATTAAAGAAGACACAAAGAAATGAAACTATATCTCACATTCGTGGACTGGACAAATCAACATCATTAAAATGGCCATATTACCCAAAGCAATACACAGTTTTAATGTCGTTCCCATCAAAATCCCACAGACATTCTTTCAAGAAATAGATTTTTTTTTTTAAATCACCAGATTCCTGTGGAACCAGAGGAGACCCTGAATTACCAAAAGAGTCTTATGAAAAATGAATAAGGTTGGAGGCATCATGCTTCTCAACTTCAATCTATACTATAAAATGTCATTAATCAAAGAGCATGGCATTGGCAGAAAAACAGACACAGAGATCAATGGAACAGAATTTAATACCCAGAAATAAACCCACAAGTAATGAACAGATAATTTTTGTCAAAGGAGCAAAAAATATACAGTGGGGAAAAGAAAACCTTTTCAGTAAACGGTGCTGGGTAAGTTGGAAAACCACATGCAAAGGTATTACCTAATCTGGACTGTGAACATTCACCATATACCAAAATGAATTCAAAATGGATTAAAGGCCTCCACATAAGATCCAAAACAGTACACTGCCTAAAAGAAAACATCAGTTCTAAACTTATAAACCTTGAGTTCAAAAAGGACTTTATGTGCTTGACCTCAAAGGCAAGGAAAGTAAAAGCAAAAAATAAATGAATGGGACTATATCAAACTAAAAAGCATCTGACCAGCTAAAGAAACCATCAACAAAGCAAAGAGGTAACCAATCAAATGGGAGAAAATATTTGCAAACAATGCCTCTGATAAAGGGCTAATATCTAAAATATATAAAGAATTTATACAACTCAAAATCAACAAGAGCAACAACAGCAAAAAATCCAATTTAAAAAATTGCAGAGGACCTGAACAGACACTTCGCCCATAAAGATATACAAATCATAACAGACATATGAAAAAAAAAAGCTCAACTTCACAAGCTATTAGGGAAATGCAAATCAAATCCACAATGACATAACACCTTATACCTGTTAGAATGGTTATAATCAACAAGATAAGAAATAACAAGTGTTGGAGAGGCTATGGAGAAAGAGGAACCCTCATACACTGCTGGTGGGATGTAAACTGGTACAACTAGATGGAAATTCTTTTAAAAATTAAGAATAGGAGAGATCAAAGATGGCGGCATGAGAGGAGAACGCCGATAACTGCCTGGGAAGGGCCTTGTGAACAGAGGGGAATCCACAGGGGAAACCCTGAGAAGAAACCTCAACTAAGAGAACCACACAACACGGAACAACACACAAAGGTTAGAGAAAAAAGGGGAGAGCGGGAGAGGAAAAGGGAAGCAGCGGTTCGGGGACAGAG